>PVJX010008787.1:0-63848 GCA_004027295.1 Dolichotis patagonum
TTGTAGTGGTTACAAAGAGGCCACACAGATTCATTATGTAAGCCACTAAATGAGAGCATAACTAAAGACTCACAGCTGTGATTAACTGGGAGGGAGGTAGCTTTGAAAATTAATTACCAGACCACTGGTTTGGGAAATAAGAGCAATAGTCAAAAACATATGACATGTGTTAATTAGAATGACCTTTGGAAAACAAAGTCCAGTGTATCCAATGGGGAGGGGGGGTCTCCAATTACCAAAGATGGCATTAAACAAAATGTAACATTTACATAAAATGACTGTGCCATATATTGGACAAATAGTCTTTCAAGGTAACACAAAGATGCAACATTTTTGAAAAATAATGAGGGAGCATGTTTAAACATGAAATAAAATTCAATAACATCTTCACAAAGAAATCAAACCTATTAACCAAAATGTCAGAAAAGTTATAAAATTTAAAAATAAAAGCGTTCTCCTAAGATTCTTTTACCCATAGTCCTTCTACTTCTTATACAAGTTCAAAATACTAAGAAGTTTTTCAGAATTTCTTCCAAAGTGCACTACAATCATTAATTAGTTATTCCACATCATGTTCCCCCCGAGGAAAATCATGATAATTACCCATTATTATGGAAAGCAATAGCAGGCTTCTAAAGACCAACTTGCCCAATTGCATATCCAAAGAATGAGATTTTTCTCTAAAGTATTCCAGACCTTAAACCTCACCATTAAATCATGAGAAGTCTGCCATTCCCAGTTAAGCCATCTGTTCACTTTGGGAAGTATCTTTTATCTGGTAGACACTAAAATTAATGTGTTAAACTAATCATTTGCTAATATATAGATAAATCTTGATTTTTTCTACTTGGTCTCAAGCCCTAAAAAATACATTAGAACACTCCAGAAAACAAAACACAAGAAAAGTAGTTGAAACAAATAACATTATTTCTCAAGAAGAAATAATTATAGATTATAACAGTTATATAGTTCAGATGCTTCAAGCAATACATTAAAGACAGTCATATTAAAACAGCATTTTAATAATATGTTATGGTCAAATAACATATTCTGGCCTGGCACAAACCACAATGACAGGACTTTACCTCTGTGTTTTGCTATATTCACCCAGCTGCACTTATTTAACTTCTCTTTCTCTGTTAGCTCCAAAAGTAAAAGGAATATGGAAGACACAATAGTTAAAAGCATGCATCATTTTACAAAGATAGCACTGGTTTTCTAAGCAAATCTACATTATTCAAAAAGATAACTGACTGCCATATTAATAGGCTCTAATTTATTCCACTGCAATTACATCGTTTTTCTGTGCTAAAATATTCATAATCTAAGCATATCACACACTGATTTGTGAGACTATGAAAGTAACCTATCAGAATTAATTAGGAAGTTAAGAGACTTTGCAGTAAGGAAACTCTGTAGAAAAACAAAAATGTATGTGTGAAAGATGTTTTAAAAAATAGAATGTTGTAAAGAAAAGTAAAGTAAAAACAAGCTGAATAGGTTCCTATTCAGTTAGCCATGGGTATAGCTGATTTAGTTTCACAGGAAATGAAAAAGGAGCTGACCAGAAATAGACATGAATCAGAATGGGCAGCTGGATTTTTAAACTGTTATTCTTAAACTTGGCTGCACAATGGAATCTGTGGGGAGCCTTAAAAATTACTTACGCATCAGATATTCTAATCTAATTAATCCAGAGTGTGGCCTGAGCATTGAGCTATTTTAAGAGCTTCCCACGTGATTTTAATGTGCAGCAAGTTTTGAGAACTATTCATTTAAAGTTTAGCCATGTTTAGGTAGGCCAGTTCAGAGTAAGACTGCAATTAGGTGTAAAGTCTAGTGGGAAAGACTAGTCCCGGCAGAACAACAGAAGAGGTATTCACACAGTCTCCTTGGTTTTCCACAATTAGAAATGCCAATTAAAATACTTTAAAACATTTTGTTTCTAGTGCTTTGTTCAGCTGGCAAGAAATTAAGGGAACTCCTCAGTAACCACAAATGAAAACACAAACCAAGAGAAACAAGTATTATGATAACCGGCAGTTACACTTGTTACTAATTAAACTCTTGAGTTTTAATCAGCTAAGTAACAAAACACAAGACAAAGACTGAGACCCTTTTAAAAGAAGTCAAACTACAGATGTTCCTTAAGTTGGTGCCTATGAACTGTGGTATCTTCAGAACATGCAATGAGGGTGGAACCAAAACAAATTGAAACTATGCCACCAAGAGAAAATATAAGTTAGCTTTAGTTAAACTCTATACTCTTTGGAAAAAAGGTAAAAGTTTGACAAACATAGAAATTCATATTCACTATGTGACCTGCAAAAGACAGATGGGTCCTGGAGAATGACAGTAGATTACTGTAAACTAAATCAGGTGTTGACTCCAATTGCAGCAGCAGTGCCAGGTGTGGTTTCCTTGCTTGAGTTGATTAACACATCTCTTGGTACTTGGTATGCAGCTATTGATTTGGCAAATACCTTCTTCTGTATACCTATTGTTATGGATTAAGAACTGATGGTCAACTTAATGCTAGCTAAACTAAATCACTAAGGTGCTGAGCATAGATGTTCCACCTGAGGACAGTTGCCAGCATAGAGACTTGGAGAAGAAGAAGCGAGGCATTGAGGCATTGTGGGTTTCTCTAAGTGTTGCTGTTTGAGCTATTGGACTTGGAGGAGCTCGTCATGACTAGCTTCCCAAGGGTGAGTTCGACCACTGTCATCAGAGGATCTCAGGACCTTGTTGGTGAGACTGGCTGTGGTTCACTTTGGGGGAGCTCTGGTGCTTACATCGAGCATTGCTTCCTGGCTCTGGAGGGAAAGATGTGTTTAATCTCCAGGAGCAACTTGTCATCCCGGCTTTCTGACATGTACTCAACTGTCCTTATCATCGGAGGAGCTCGAGACCTCCATGTCACTGAGGATGGCTGTGGTGCTTTTCAGGACAGCCCTGGTCTTTATTATAAGCGTTACTTCTTGGCTCCAATGTAGAACCCTTAACCTACCAGCACAGCTCCTTCGCCCTGCTGACACAGACTTTCTAGCTTCCACCACTGACCTTTGGGCCTTCCCATCAGGGATCCATAAAACAGACTGGCATGAGTCCTTCTTGTGGGCTCTAGACTTCCAGTTGGACTCATGAAAGGCACTGTCATGGGCTCTAGGTTTTCATCTGAACTCATGCAGGACATTGTTGTTAGAATATTCGGCCAAGGGCCTAGATCCATTTCTTTAGTGTTGTGGACAGATTTCCTGCACTTTCTTCTGTTAATTCTAGGTGACCGTCATAAAATAATATTATAAATTCTGGGTCCTGATTCTAATTGTTCTCTGTACAACCCCTGACTTCAACACCTATCCATAAGGACCATCAGAAACAATTTGCTTTCAGCTAGTAAGGCCAGCAGTATACCTTCACTATCTTGCCTCAGGATTATATTAACTCGCCAGCCCTGTGTCACAATTTAGTTCATAGGGATCTTGATTGCCTTTCGCCCCCACATAGTACTACAGTGGTTCATTACATTGATATTATAATACTGATTGAGCCTAGTCAGTGGGAGGAAGCAACAACTCTGTACTTTGGTACAGCACTTGAGAGCCAGAGGATAGGAAATAAATCCAACAAAAATTGAAAGTCCTTCTACCTCAGTGATGTTTCTAGGAGTCCAGTGGTGTGGAGCATGTAGAGATATTCCTTCTAAGGTAAAAGATAAGTTGTTAGATCTGGTTTGCCCTACAACCAAAAAAGAGACACAAAACCTTGTGGGGCTATTTGGATTTTGGCGGCAACAATTCCTCACTTAGATGTCTTGATCCAGCCCATTTATCAAGTGACCCAGAAGGCTGCTAATTTTGAGTGGAGCCCAGAACAAGAAAAGACTCTGCAACAGGACCAGGGCACTGTGCAGGCTGCCCTGGCCGTGGAGCCATATGATCCAGCAGATCCAATGGTACTTGAAGTGTCAATAGCAGGTAGAGATGCTGTTTGGAGTCTCTGGAAGGCCTCCATAGGTGAATTGCAGCAGAGGCCTTTAGGATTTTGGAGCAAGGCTCTGCTGTCATCTGCAGACAACTACTCTCCCTTTGAAAAATAGCTCTTGGCCTGCTACTGGGTCTTCGTGGAAACTGAATGCTTGCATGGGACACCAAGTCACCCTGTGACCTGAGTTGCCTATCATGGCCTGGGTATTATCTGATCCACAAGGTCATAAGATTGAATGTGCACAGCAACAGTCCATCATTAAATGGAAATGGTATACTCCTGATCAAGTCAGGGCAGGTCTATAAGCTACAAGTAAACCACATGCGGAAATTGCCCAGCTACCTATGGCTCCTACACCTACTGTACTTTCTGTTTCCCAGCATGCACCTATGGCCTTGTGGGGTGTACTATATGATCAGCTGTCGGAGAATAAGAAGGCTAGCACCTGGTTTACAGATGGCTCTGCATGCTATGTGGACACCACTTGCAAGTGGACACCTGCAGCATTACAGCCCCTTTCTGGGGCATCCCTGAAGGACAGTGGTGAAGAGAAATCATCCCAGTGGGCAGAACTTCAGGCAGTGAACTTAGTAGTGCATTTTGCCTGGCAGATGAAATGGCCAGATGTATGACTATACTGATTCATGGCCTGTAGCCAATGATTTGGCCAGATGGTTAGGCACTTAGAATACTACTGGAAAATTGGTGATAAAGTATGTAAGTATACTTCTCCATGTGGGCAGAGAATGTAAAAATGTTTGTTTCCCATGTAAATGCTCATCAAAAGGTGACAGCAGAAGAGGACTTTAATAATCAAGTAAATAAGATGACCCATTCTGTGAACAGAGGCTAATCTTCTTCAGTGACCATAATCATTGCCCAAAGGGCCCATGAACAGAGTGGCCATGGTGGCAGGGATGGAGGGTATGCATGGGCTCAGCAACATGGACTCCCACTCACCAAGGCTGATCTGGCTATAGCCATTGCTGAATGCCCAGTATGCCAGCAGTATGCCAACACTGAGTCCTTGATATGCCACCATTCCCAGGGGTGAACAACCTGTGACCTGGTGGCAGGTTGATTATATTGGGCCACTTCCATCATGGAAGGAAGTGTTCTTTGTCCTCACTGGCATAGACACATTCTGGATATGGATTTGCCTTCGCTGCATGTAGGCTTCTGCTAAAACTACCATCTGTAGACTGACAGAATGCCTTATCCACCACCATGGAATTCCACATAGCATTGCCTCTGACCAAGGAACACATTTTACAGCCAAAGAACAGCCATTTTACAGCCATGCTCATGCTCATGGAATTCACTGGTGTCACCATGCTCCTCACCGTCCAGAAGCAGCTGAGATAAAATGGTGGAATGGTCTTGTGAAGATGCAGTTAAGGTGCCAGCTAGGTAGCAATAGCTTGCAAGGCCAGGCTATGGTACTTCAAAAGGCCATGTATGCTTTGAATCAGCATCCACTATATTGTGTCTCCCATAGCCAGGATTCATGGGTCCAGGAATCAAGGGCTGGAAGTAGGAATAGTACCACTCACCATTACTCCTAGTGATCCACTAGCAAAATTTTTGCTTCCTGTCCCCACAGTCTTATGTTCTGCTGGCTTAGAAGTTTTAGTTCCAGAGGTTGGAAGGCACTGTACCAACAATGATACCATTGAACTGGAAACTAAGATCTTCCCCTGGTCATTTTGATCTCCTCATGCCTCTGAGGAAACAAGCTAATGAGGGAGTCACAGTGTTGCCAGCAGTGACTGACCCAGACTGTCAAGGGGCAAATTGGACTACTACTCCACACTGGAGGAAAGGAACAACATACATGGAGTGCAGGAGATCCCTTAGGGTGCCTTTTAGTATTACCATGTCCTGTTATTAAAGTCAACAGGAAATTAAAACAGCCTAATACAGGCAGAATGACAAATGGCTCAGAGCCTTCAGGAATCAAGGTGTGGGTTACTCAACCAAGGAAAGAACCAAGACCTGCTGAGGTGCTTACTGAAGGCCAAGTTAATACAGAATGGATAGTAGAAGAAAGAAGTTCTAAATACCAGCTATGACCCCGTGATCAGCTACAGAAAAGAGGATTGTAATTGTACTATGTCTCCCCTAACATGGTTCTAATGTAATATAATGTTGACAGCCTTAACACTGTTTCTTTATGGATTGTTAAACTGAAATAAGATTAAGCATCATCCAAGGAAAATTCGCCTATTCTGATGAGGGAATTATTACATTTTCATTTGCATGCAGGATAGATATAACATGCTAGGTGTAATTATAAGCATGTATTCATGTCTGGAGACTGATTCAAGGAAATTTGTCTGGTTGCCAAGTTGAGGAGGGGTAGATCTGTGGTTTATACACGGTATCAACTTGAGAGGTCTACAAGCTTAACTAAGTGACTCAGCAGCTCTACATTCTAGGTTGTAGAGAACAAGCAGTTACCTTTCTAGAATATTATTCACTGCGTCAATTTGAGAAGATCAGAACTTTAAATGAGTGATTCAGCAGGTGGCCAGGGTCCCTAGTTTGTAACATCCTCAGCCTGCAGACAGTGTGAGTGCTACACCCACCCCAGGAGAGCAGGCTGCACATGATGAAAGGCAAATGAAGAGGGACTGATTGCTGGTTTTTCAAAGGAGCTCCAGTCCTCACCTTCAGATCTGATGTCATCTCCTGGCTTCTGGCACAGACCATTCAGCTTTGGCCTGGGACTCTTCAGCCTTCATTGTAGACTCTTCAGCCTTCCATCGTTGATTCTTCAGTGTTCCATCGTAGACCCATCAGCCTCCTGATACGGACTTGCACAGGACACTGGACCCTCCAACCTCTAGTGTGCAGACACCCTCTGCATGCTCCCTTATTCAACTTTGTGGCTGATCATTGTAAGCCAATCTTTTAATTTCTTATATAGTTATATATTTTATGTTAATCTGCTTCTCTAGTAAACCCTGACTGATATAGACCCTTTTCAAAGAAGCTAAACTACAGATGTTCCCCAGAGTTTAGCCATGTAAATGCACCTAAGAGCAACATATAAAAATATTTTGAAACTGTGACTAAGAGTTACAAAAGCTATTTTTAAAAAGATAGATCTACCATGGCAACACAAAAATAATTGAGATAAGAATGAATCTTTTAAAAGTGATATGCAAGGCATTAAAGAGCATTTTAAAATTTAGTTTAAGATATTAACAATGATCCAAACAGAAAGTGATACAATGCAGTAAAAAATAGAAATATTGCCAGGCATGCTAGCATAGGCCTGTGATCCCAACACTTGGGAGGCTAAGGCATGAGGATCACTGCAAGTTTGAGTTCAATATAGTTCAATGCCAGCCTGAACCACAAAGTAAAACAAATAAAATGAAACAAAAACAAAAATAATATAAATAGAATCTTCTACTATTAGTTCTCCCCATATAGACATAAGGCAATTCAAATTTATAAAATTCCAATAAATTAAAAAGTAAGAACTTTGAAAATTAAAAATCAATGACACTATGAAGAAAGTCAGAACAAGTCATCACCAAAAATATTTACATTAGATTAAGCCATCAAAAGAGTAACATATAATTGACAAAGAAGTAAGGTTAGCAATTGAAAAGACTAAATAGAAAAACATTGGCATTTTACAAAGCAGAAACAGGAAGAATCAATACATACACAAATAAAAAGTTTATCTCGGTATTTCATCTTATTTGAAAGATCTTAAAAAACAATGAGATACTACTTCACATCCTCAAAAGATATGTATGCACTACTCTAAAATATGCTGAAATATATTGAAAACAAATCCCCAAAGACATGTTACCAAGAGGTGGGGGCATCTGAACAGTTACTAAATCCCTGAAGGGAACGGGATTATTGCCCTAAACAAAGAAACAGCCAAGAAAACCAGTCTGCCTTACACCATGGGAGCACGTAAGTGAAGGTGTCGTCCAGGAACCAGAAGAGGGAACACCCAGACACTTCATTTGCTGGTGCATTTGACTTGATCTTGGACTTCCTGGCACCATAAGAAATAGATTTTTGCTGCCAGATGTGTTAGCACACACCTATAATCCCAGTACTCTGAGAGGCTGAGGCAAAAGGATCACAAATTCAATCCCAGCCTGGACAATTCAGCAAGTCCCTGTCAGAGAATAAAAGAACAGGGGATGAAGCTCAGTGAAAAGGTCCTCAATCCAACCCCCATACTGAAAAAAAGGAAGAAAGAAAGAAAAGAAATACACTTCTTTTTTAAAACCACCAGACAAAGAAGGGAGGGAGGACAATGACTGCATGGAAACATTATTATATTTAAGCTAGAATAATTAAGGTACAAGAATTATTATAGTGGGCCAGGGATTTAGCTCAGTGGCATAAGTGCCTGCCTTGCAAGCGTGAGGTCATGAGTTTGATCCCTGGTACCAAAAAAAAAAAAAAAAGAATTATTATAGTGCCTAGAGTGCAGTTAAGTTCAATATTATATGTGTTGAATGCATAAATAAATGAACATTTTATGGAAAGGTGAAAAGATGTCCTAAATGAGCAGTTTCACTAACTCAATTTCTCTGAATAATGTCTTTTGTATAAAATGTCTTATACTTTCCCATTTGACTCTTTCTCATTTTACTTTCCCATTTGACTCAAGTCATTAAAATATCTCACAGAATTGCCTTTGTAGCAATTAGAAAATTATTTTTCTTCTTAATTATATAGCCTTGGAATCAACTGGTAAAATCACATTTTGATTCTGTTTTTTGAAGGAAAAATCATTCATATCCCAAAGAATCAACAGGCATACAGGAGAAGAAGTATGCAAGAAATAGGAAGACTTTTAATCTTAACCCTGAGATAGAAGACAGGAACTTAATTCAAAGCAAAGAAACTAGCAAAACAAGTCTGATCACACAGGCAGACATCCCTGTTTGAAAAAGACCTTTGTAACTTATAAACTCAAGTGAAAAGTTAGGGCCCATAAATATTAGATCAAAATAAATGTTGATACAAATTTATGATAGAATATGAATAGAATGTGGTTTATATTTAATAAGTAGAGCACAAAATGAGAATACATACATAGATATCAAAAATGTTTTCAAACTTTGAGAAATTATTTGGGATAGGCTAGAAAGGAAAAATGACAGCAGATATAGTTTACTTACTCTCACAACTAGACAATAAAGCAGAATTACTACTTTGGGGGCTTTTGTGGGGCCCAATACCACTGGTGACACACATGCAATTTTACCCAAGAATTCCTTAGTCTTTTCCACATGTATTAGAATGTACATTAAGCCATCTATCTACCAACATGTACTTGAGACCATTTTTGTTTGTTTCTCTGTAAGTTTTCTGATCATATCTACATGTTTAACTAAGACATGGAAAATGACAACCAACGACTACAAAACAACCAAGTACACTATTTTTGATGAGCTGATTCTCTAATGTGGAGTTCATAAGGTATGGTGAATTTCAGATTATTGCAAGCCATCTCTAAATAAATGGATATTTTTTCTAAATATATTCATTTTTCAGGTTATGATGTTAAGTGTCTATTTCACTATTAAATAGATTTTTTTCACTCACTAAATATATGACAACATTATAGAGTATTGATGTCAAATGGCAGTCATAGGGTTATGGTAGCTATGAAACCATGAAGCATTCAGTCATAGCACTCACTGATACACCTGCACATCAACATCTCGAGTCTGTACCAGTGCTAAAGACAGAAACTCATTCTGGAAAGACATGGCTTTATAGAAGGCAGAATTTTAAACTGGTCTCTAAGACCCCAGTTCCCCTTTTCACATATACTCTATGATCCCCAACCCTTGAGCATGAACAAGGCAGTGAATAAGTTGGATTTCACTCCCCTAAGGAAGTTTCATTACATGACAAAGATGAAGAAATTTTACAGACGTAATCCCCAATCAGTTGATTTTGACTCAAAAGGGATATTATCCAATATGGTGCTAAATTAATTCAGTGAAATTATTCAAAATGGAAAGAGATTCTTCTGCCAACTTGGGAGAAGCAAAACTCTAGTTTGTGAGTATTGTAATCCAAATATTGTGTATTTTAATCTCTTTTCCAGTCTTCTTCACAACCTGGAAAGTTATATTTGTAATCCCACTGAAATGTTATTGGAATCCCAGCAAATTACTTCCAATCCACCACCTCCAATGCAACCCACAGTGAGAGTAAAGACACCAAGACATATTCCAAGTTAAGGGGAGTCCAGGGGTCCTGAGTCCATTCCCCATGAAGATGTGCAGACAAAGGCCCAGATCCTAGGCCTCTCCCAGAGTTTATCTTGTGAAGAAGGGGGTGATTCAAGGATGAGTGACAAGGAGGATGCTGAGAACTACGTAACTTGAGCTGGCTAGCCAGAAGGCGGGAAAAGCATCTTTGCAATATGCAGGGAGAATGACATGCAGAAGGATCAGTCTAAATAACTCAATTACGGTAGCATTTGCATGGTTTTAGGAGGCTGTTGGTTCAGTTTCTGATATGTAAACTTTTGTGCTCTGGGGAGTCATAGCCTCTTACTTGAAGCTTATACCCAGTTGACCATTCCTGGAGCTAGGTGACTCTGCCATCCCACTGCTCTCACTCTTTTACAGAAAGCACCTGAAGGGAGCAGGAAATTGTCAGGTTGGCCTGAAGGATTACATATCAGTACCTCAGCTAGCTTCATTTGTATTTCTTACAGCTGATTGAAGGGATAAAGAAATTCCATAGACAGCTCAGTACAATTCCGTGCATGGAAACAAGACTTGATTTAACTAACACTGAAGCAATTGTTCTGCAATCAAGGGGAGCCACTCATATTGTCTCCTACAGTGAGAGAGCTATATGGCAGGACCTGAGGTTACCCTCAGGAAGCTAAGGGTGATCCCTGGCTGGCTGTCATCAAGAAAACAGGGACCTTGATCCTATGACACAAAGAACTTTTGCCAACAGCCTGAACAGTACTGGAGGGGATTCTACGATCTTGAGAAGACTATAGCCCTTGCCAAAATTCTAAGGCTTTATGAGACCCCAAGCAAATGACCAGGTTAGAATATTCTTCCTAGACTTTCAACCTCTGAAACTGGGAGATGATAAATCATTGTTGTTTCAACAATTAATTTTGTGATAATTTGTTATTCAGCAAAAGAAAACCAGTAACAGCATATAATAAGAAACAGTCTGATCCTATCATCCAACAAAGTACCAGGTGATTTGATAGGCAAAGCTGAATTGAAAGACATTAAAATATGTAAGGGAAAGTAAGAAAAAAACAAAACCCAGATATCAAGATTATCTACTTAAAGTAGTTAGTGTTGCTCTAGTAAAATAACTACTTGCAGGGGTCCAGGGAGGGAGACAAAATGAATGAATATGAATCATTTTCATAACTGAAAAGATTGATGAAAATAGCAACCAGAAATAGCAGGGAGCACAGAACCATAGAACACTTGATGTTATTACAAGACTGGCAGCATGAATTTCTAGAAAGTAGCACATCTACAAGGGCAACATCCAAGATTTTTCTACATCAATTTAAAGATCTGAGTATTAAAGGAAATGAGCCTACAACTTTGCCAACCCTCTTGAAACAGTAGTTATAGAATTTATCTTGTGATTGGATATTTCCCTAAAAGGACAAAGTTAAATTTGCTAACAGCTCTAGAAATAAGCAATGAGCAAATACTTTACACAAATATGCTTTCAGAAAACATATGTAGCCAACAAATATCACACACTCAACTATTTTTTAAAAAACATAGCAAAGCACTGTGGATTTAGATCTTTAACGCTGGTTTCATTCTCTGCTTCCCTTCTTAAACTTCCTTGTTTCTAATCAAATGCAATAATACCAATGAAGTCACATTATTAAAAGTAGAATTTCTTTTTTCACCTCTAAATTATGTATTTTAGAACTGACCAGCCTCCATAAACTTATTACTTTATGATCCTTTCACAATTTTCTCAACTAGTGACCACTAAAATATGTAATGAAAATATCCACTATTCTAAAACATAATCAAACCACAGCTCTTATGACACAAAATATTTTAGTTAAGTATTGATGTATTGTCAGGTGATAAGAAGCTTTGCTTTGCAGAGTCTGCTACATTATGCACTACTTTTAGAATGCTTACATGATTTTGTCCATTACTTTGCTCTATTTTATTATAGAGTCCTATTTTATCATGGCATCTTTGTGGATATTTCAATAGAAACAAGAAAAAAATTAACTAAATAACATAGGTAGAAAGTCTTGGGTTTTTTTTTATTTAGAGAGAATAAAACCCAATAAGACAAAACAAAATGGGGTCAGTCAAAACAAAAGGATAGACACAGTATATGACTTAAAACCACAATACAAGGTGATCTACAATGGTTACCATAATATCTCTTGTTATCTTCAATAGAATTCCCCATATCATCAGTCATAATAAAATTGAACATAGAAGTACAGAACAAAATCAATAAAAACAAAAAATTGGAGACATTATAGGACTTCAAAAGAAGATAACAGTCAAACCAGAATGAGTATCATAGTGAATCTTAATGTCTTCAGATTAGTTGCCTATACCCTCAGACTTGATACTATCAAACATAACAGATTCAAATAAAACCATTCAAGATAAGATGTTGATCAAACAAAGCAGATTCAAATAAAATCAGTCAATACAAGACATTGAAAGCAATACAGGGCTTCAAATTAAGTTAATATGAAATCAAAACTGGTTACCATAGTAACCTATGCTATCTTTGGAATAGCTGTCCATGCCATCAAATCTAGTACAAGCAGACAAACTGGAATACAACCAAGCTAAACAGAGTAATGAAAAAAATATGGGTTTCAAATCATTATACAAGATTAATAATGTCCTCTGCCTTCCATTTTTAGATAATTCCTCCTCTTTCACTTTTACAGGGTGCATTGTACATTTTGTATCCCACTAACGCCTTTAGTTTTTAGATTAGGGAGGCAACCTGCTATTTACCTAGGTGGTTCTGAACCTTTTTACCCCTGAGCATGATCTCAAGTTGTATCCATTTACCTACAAGAGCCTCAAGGTTTTCCTTCCTTATAGCTGAGTAGTTCTCCATTGTATAAAAGTGTTATGTCTTTCCAACCAATCTGCAGCTGAAGGGCGAGCTACCCCTACTTTTTTGTGGTTCCCTGTCACATAGAGCATTATTTTCTCATCTTTGACTTTCAGTCTATAAACCCTTGTTCAGGTTAATTATATTTCTTATATATAGCATCCTGATAGACCCTATCTCCTGATCCACTCTGCCTATGTTTCTTTTTATTAGTGTATGAGGCTATCCATATTAGCGAGTATGGCCAACCCTCTCTGCCTCATCTCTACCATCCAATTTTTCTTTCACTGGTTGTCTACTTCACCCTTCATTCCAATGTCTGCCCCATTCAGTGAGCCCCCTCTGCCACTGTTGCTGAAACCATGGTCTTTTTTTCTCTCTCTCTAGAATGTCCTTCAGTATTTTTTGTAGGGTTGAATTGGTGGTCATTAACTCCCCCAGTTCCTCTTTGTCATGGAAGCATCTTGTTTCTCCATTAGTTTTGAGAGATAGTTTTGCAGGGTACATCAATCTGGGTTGGAAGTTGTCTTCTTTCAGGATTTGAAATAGTTCACTCCAAACTCTTCTTGACTTGATAGTTTGTGTTGACATCTGCCATGATTCTGATTGGTTTTCCTTTATAGGTGATCTGTTTCTTTTCTCCGACAGCTTTTAACATTCTGCTCTTGTGTTGAATTTCTGGGATCTTGATTATTTTATGTCTGAGTATAGATCTATTTTGGTTATAGCTGGCTGGAGTTCTGTATACCTCATATATCTGAATATCATTTCCTTTTTCTATGCTTTGGAAGTTTTCTTTAATTATTTCTGTAAATAGCCTTTGTATTTCATTTGTGTTTACCCCTGCTCCTTCACTGACATTTTTTTATTGTTAAGTTGTAGATTCTCTTGTCATCTTCTAGCCTTTGTATTGTTACTTCCTGGTTCCTTGTTATTTTAAAGAAATCTTTCCTTTCACAATTACAAGTTGCAAACCTATCTTTAAGGTTTGATAGTCTATGTTTAGTTTCTTTCAAGCAGTCTTGCCAGCTTTCAATTGAGTTTTTAATTTTCTGCTAATCTCTTTGAATCTGTTTCATGTATTCTAAATTTTAAAAATATTATTCATTGAAGGATTCCCTCCTTTTTCTATGCTCCTCCATTCTGCCATCTGTGTCTTCTTGAGAGGTACTTAGCATTTCTTTTATTATTTTTTATATATCTTCCTTTACTTGTATTAATATTTCTGTCTTAAATTCTTTTATAATTTCATGAAGATATTTCTTTATGTCACATGCTGTTTCTTCAGAAACTGCAGGTATGCAACTCCCAATATCTTCTGTGTTTACCTTTCCTGGGCCAGTTCTGCTTGGATTAGAGGCTGGAGACTGCCTTTTGTTTCTTCTTCTTGTCATGTTTCTGGTTTCTTCCAGACAAGTGGATAGTGGGGTCCCTGGCACTTCCTGTAGTGGTTATAATTACTCTGAATCATGGTGGCTAGGGATTACTGCTCTCCCCAATCTGCTGGTGACCACTGGAGTACAAGCAGGGGCAGGGCAGGCTGGCCCCTCCCTTCTGAGCTGGTTAACCACTGGGAGTCTTCACCATGTTAGTGTGTACCATGAGTTGGGGCCCGTTAGGGAGAGTTTTTGGGAAACCTCAGCTTTGGCTATTGGATTGTGCACAGGGGCAGGACTCAGTCCAAGCAATTCTCACCAATCTGCTCTGAGCTAGGAGTGGCTGAATGAAGCTGACGGCAGTTCTAGTTCCAGGTTTATCTTGCCTGACTCCAAAATGGTGCCTGGCCAATTACCCACTGCCATGGGAGGACTGAGTCCCCCACATTCACCATGAGCCAAGTGCTGTTCTCCACTCTGCCACTCCCCTCTGTGACTACATGCTCCCACCAAGACCCTTGGGCTTGCCAACCCCCAACTTCACCATGACTGTGTGTCTTCAGATTCCAGTGGCATTTCACATACAGTGGGACTGGCTCCAGTGAGAGCACATCTGGCTACCACCTTCTACCCAAGTTTTTTTTTTCTTTCTTTCATTTTTTTTTCACTTTAGTTTTTCCTGGGTTGAGAGGATCTATCTCCTTCCATCTGATCTTCTCCAGAGTGTAATATTCTAGCATCTGGGCTATTTCTCTCAGAGAGGCTTTTTACTTTGCTGCTTATTGATCTGCCATCTTCCCAGTTCCTCACAAGCCTTGGTTTTTGTAGATGGTTTTATAAACATGAAAAGAGCCAAAGTCCCAAGTTAAAGTGACAGCAAAATACGCCCACATGCCCCCACATATGTTTTTAAGGTTTTACACCACAAAAGTTCTCTTTAATAACCCACAAAATGATAGCCAAACTCTTGGATTTATACACAGATTATCCTCTAATTTCAAAGTTAAGCAACTACAGAATTAGTTCAGTCTCAGCAACAAAGTGAGATTAAAGCAGCTATTTGAAAATATCAGGAATAGATCCTTCCCTATAGTTCATAGAATTTTATCACTCTGATTAGAATAGTTTTATTATTACTAAAAACACAAAGAGCAGTAGCAATATTCAGTTTTCTGATTTTCTCCCAAGGCAAATTTTATATAATTCCAAAGGAAAAACAATCCTTTCAAACAGTTATCCTATCAACTACTCAGAATCACTTTATACATCATTAATACACAGCACACAAATTACCGAAGTGCTATATACATTATGGTTATATCATGAGTTGCATGCTCAGAATGTATCATTTACTGGAAAATTCCATCATATTTTCCTAATATCTTCTCCACAGTGAGCTTTTAAAAAATTTGCATGCCTTCTATAATTATATTCTGTCTATGTCAAAGCAGATTCTGAGTGACAATACCCAGGTAATCAACTTCCTTCCAATGTTCCTAAAGCTGAAGGTAGAGTTCCAGATTTAGAACTCTCTTTTATTTAAGTTCTCCATAAATTTCAGAATGATTTTTCAAGGCTTTTTTTAGGATGGATGTAGCTATCTCTTCATATTAGCTCCAATAAGTAACTGGCTCAGTTCCAATTATTTTAAAGAGGTTAAATTTAATCTTTCTAAAAAGAAAGCATAACAAAGTATTGAAAAATTATTTTGCATAAAAACAAGTTCAAAGACATTTAAGGAAATGATTTCATAATAAAAGCTGCTGTAACATCAATTTAGTATCAGTAAAAACAGATCTCATTTCGATAAAAGGGCAGTAAATCACCTTCCCATAAAGAAGATAATAGTGCCATCTGGTGCTACAATGAGTGGTGTAAAAAGCAAACTCGATTTTTTTTCTCCCAATGTTGTCAGTTATTCCTAAAAATTTCCAAATTGGCTAAAAGTCACCAATGACCCTCACCAAAGCCCCTGAGGATTCCAATGAAAAGATTTCAGGATTATCAGTTCATTTGAAAACTGCTATTCAAGGACACAGCCAGATCACCTTTGCTTGCCAGTCATCACAAGGCTTGCTTCCAGTGGGAGTCCAGAGAAAGCAGGGTGACCCAACCATGTAAGTCCAGGGCACATGCAGGCCACAATTGGAGACCCTTGCTTTCTTCAGGCAGCCATTGCCCACTGGGAGAATCAGACAAACATACCCATGTCTGCGTGCCACCATTTGAGGGAGTACCAGTGTAGACATGCAGGCTGAAAGAAGCAGCCCCACCACCACACACTCCTGGCCTTTGCGGAAACCCCAGTGTAGCTGCACAGGGCTGGAGAAGCCCACTCCACAACCTGCTACCTCCCTATGAACCTGGGGTCAGAGAAACCCAGGTGCCTATCCCATTCCCCTATGCCACAGAGGGCAGCCAAAGTTGGAAGTGCCTGGGACCCTAAAACTGACTCAGTGGGAGATACCCAGGAGAATGTCAAAACAAAGGAGCAAAAGACAATTTCAGACCTCTAGCCCACACAGAACAAGACTGGGAGATATGGTCATGGAAGAAAATGAAAGTCACACACCTGAAATCTTAAGAGGACAAGAACTAAAAATACAACTGCATAAGACTAAAAGTAATTAGATCAGAAATAATGTCCCAGGTAAAAGAAGAAATCAAAAACAATGCGGAGCATTATGAAAGAATTGCTGAGCATACCTATAGAAGACAGATTTTAAAAAAGAGGAGCATAGGAGAATGATGGAAACCTTGAATGAACAATATAGGAAGGATTTACCATGCATGAAAAATATTCAAAGAGATATCCAGGAAATTAAAAAAGTCAATCAAAAGCTGGCAAAACCACTTGAAAGAGAATAAAGATAGATTTCAGACCTTGAAGACAGATCACAACTAGCAATCATAAAGGAAAGATCTCTTAAAAATAACAAGGAACCAGGAAATAACAATTCAATGGCTGCAAGACAATGCAAAGAGAAATAATTTAAAAGCGATAGGTATCAAAGAAGAAGCAAGGGTCAACATAAATGAAATAAAAAGGCTATTTACAGAGGTAATACCAAAAAACCTTTCAAAACATGAGAAAAGGATCTGGCATGCAGATAAGTGAGGCATTTAGAATTCCAACTAGCCATAACCATAGGAAATCTATACCCAGACATATAATAATCAAGATCCCAGAAATTCAGCACAAGAACAGAATACTAAAAGCTGTTAGAGAAAAGAAACAGATCACCTATAAAGGAAAACCAATCAGAATCATGGCAGACTTGCCAACACAAACCATAAAGTCGAGTTTAGAGTAAAGTATTTCAAACCCTGAAAGAAGACAACTTCCAACCCAGATTGATCTATCCTGCAAAGCTATCTTTCAAAATTGATAGAAAAATAAGATACTTCCAAGATAAAGAACAACTGAAGGAATTCATTTCCACCAAACAAACCCTATAGAGAGTGCTAAAGGATATTCTAGAGAGAGATAAAGATGACCACGGTTTCAGGAACAGCAGCAAAAGAGGGTCACCAAACAGGACAGGCATTTGAATGAAGGGAAAAGCCATCAGCAGGAGGATAGCATGGCAG
Organism: Dolichotis patagonum; assembly: GCA_004027295.1. Classification (NCBI taxonomy): domain Eukaryota; kingdom Metazoa; phylum Chordata; class Mammalia; order Rodentia; family Caviidae; genus Dolichotis; species Dolichotis patagonum. The sequence goes on from PVJX010008787.1 coordinate 18,069, forward strand.
AGACAAACCAACGTATGCTGGTTGTAAACATTTATGCCTCAATTCACCAAGGAAAAGAAACACAGGGAGAGTGTATCAAGAAACAAGATCCATCAATATACTGTAACAAGAAATAGATTTAACTCAAACAGAAGTTAATTGACTGAAAAGCAAAGAAGAGAAAACAATTGTTCCATGTGATAGGAGACCAAAAAAAACAAAGGTAACTTTCCCACCAGCTACAAAATGGATAAGAAAGATATATTATTTTTGTACCATGGAAAGCTACACAACTATAAAGCAAATAAGCTTGAGGCTTTTGTAGGTAAATGGATGCAACTGGAGATCATGTTCATGTATGAAATGGTTGGAACTCATATGGGTGAACCCTAGCATAAAAAAAGGAGTTAGTGAAATCCAAAAAGCACAATAGATACGAAATTCCTAATAAACATCTAGAAGGGCAAGGAGGTAACCACTGTTAATTTCTTACTGCTTTTTCTTAATTCTTGTATCATTTTGATAATTTTATTAGGTTTGGTTTTATTCTGTCTTGTTTTGTTAGATTTTACTGTGTCTTATGGTATGGGAAGGTATTTTGAAGATAATGGGATGTACTATGATAACTATTTCTGATTTCCTATTATCTTGTTTTGAAGTCCTATAATGCTTTCATTCTTTTAATTGGTTTTATTGCTTTATTTTGTTTGATTTTATTATGTGTGATGGTATGAACAGCTATTTTGAGGAAAATGAGACATCCTGGTATCCATTATTGATTTCCTATTATCTTGATTTGAAGTCCTATAATGCTTTCATTCTTTTGTTTTGGTTGGTTTTATTGTTATGTTTTATTTGATTTTATTATGTGTGATAGTACGGACAACTATTTTGAAGAAAACAAGACATTATAGCAACCATGGTTCATTTCCTGTTATCTTGTTTTGAAGTCTCATAATGCTTTCATTGTATCATTTTGATGAGTCTTGGTCTGTTTTTTATTATTTGATTTCATTATGTATGAAGGTATGGATGGCTTTTTGAGAAAAAAAAAGAGACATTATGATAGCCATTGTTGATTTCCTATTGTCTTGTTTTGACGTTCCATAATGTTTTCATTCTTTTTTATTGATTTTATACTATTTTGTTTTATTTGATTTTATTGTATGTGAAGGTCTGGACAACTATTTCAAAGATAATAAGCAACATTATGATAGACACTGTTGATTTCCTGTTGTTTTGTTTTGAAGTCCTGTGTTGTTTGCATTGTTCTGTTCTGATTTGCTTTATTCTGTTTTGTTTTGTTTTGTTTTGTTTTGTTTTACTATCTTTAAAATTAAAAAAAAGAGGGCCAGGAGTTTAGCTCAGCAGCGTAAGTGCCTGCTTGGCAAATGTGAAGTTGTGAGTTCAATCACAGAATCAAAAAAATAAATAAAATAAAATAAAATAAAATAAAATAAAATAAAATAAAATAAAGAAATTACTCTTCAATACTTACTATGAAGCATATGCAATTCCCTCATTAGCTGACAAGAATGCCTGATCTGTAACATAGTGGAGCACAAATAAACGTACTATGAAAGGTGTTCCATTCTTCTTAAAGAGGCACATCTAAAACTCCTTATTCTTCAATTAGTTGCATAAAGCAGTAACTATTTAACATAAAAATAATATAATATTTCTGAAGATATCACTAATACATGCTTTATCAGTCAGTACTCCAAGTATTCATAAGTTTCTTTATAGACTGTTAATTACCTAAGCTCTTCCACATATGTTCTATAACCATACCTCCAGCAAGATGCCAAGAGCCTTAAAGGCAGGTTTCATATTTTTATCATTATATCTTTTATAATGCTCAGCTATTGGTCTTTCACATATTTACTGAATTGAACTAATAGTAAATACTAAAGCTGTAGTGGTTAATTTTTCACTTGGCAGTCCTTCAGTCATGTTATAATTAGAAATTTTAAAAATCATTTTCAAAATTACAATTCAACTAATTTTTTAAAGAGCATATTACACAAATCAAGAAACAATAAAAAATATTATTTCCTGGGTTCTTACAAAATGAAGTTAGTAAATACTAGTTGCTTTCTCTTTACAAAATTCCATGGCCTTAAGGATAATATTTATATTTTAGGGATTTCTTTATGCTCTACATTGATAACCATACTAATCTTTTCCCAAAGACAGAGTAGGTTGAAGGTTTTATATGGAGTTAGAGGGACTTATTCACCTTATTTATAAAAGATTGATCCTCAAAAAATTTACAGCAGATTTGTCATAGAGGGCATGCCTTTTTGGTATGCTTCTAATGGGCAAAACTGAAAGAAAAAATACAGATATCCATATTAAAACAAAGGTTTGTTTTTGAAGCACCTTTCAGGAATAACAATTAGGTAAGGCCTAATCAATGCCTAATTTAAGTGAAAATAACTAGTGTAAAGCTTTTCATAATTTTACCTATATCTGAAACAGGTTTCTAATAGTTTTCAGATTTAGAATTGATTTCACAATTAGCATTATCTCTTATCCTTTTCAGTGTTCTTAATAAAATCATAAAAAATAAGGTCTACAGATTATGTTGAAAACATGATTTTCAATATCTTGAGAAAGAGATATTTCCAATATCTTGGGACTAATTAAACTGCATTTTTTTTTCTAAAGAAGTTCCATGAGAAGGGTTTAGTAAGCATTATTTTTTAGTTTAGTTTTTTTAAAGCAAACAATTTCATTGCAACTTTGAATATTTTCAAAGTTGTCAAAAATCAAGTGTGATGGTTGATACATTGTGTCAGTTTGAGAAGTCTGGAAGCTTAACTAAGTAACTCAAAACTTCTGCATCCTAGGGTGTAGAGGACATGCCCTTACTGCTCTACGATGTTGTTCATTGTGTCAACTTTAGAAGTTTAATTAAAAGTTTAACTAAGTGATTCAGCAGGAGGTCACAGTCCATCCTTTGTAAACATCCTGAGCCTGTGCAGGAGTTGAAAATGGATATGGTGTGAGTGCTACACCCATCATAGGGTGGGTAACTGCATACAATATAAGGGAGGGAAAGAGGTTTTGCACCTCCCTCCCCACTTTTGCTCTTGTTCTTTTTCTTGTCTTCTACTGCCATGAATGGTTGCCCCTGTGCCATGCCACCCTGCTTTGGAGCCAGCTGATTATGGACTGAAATCTATATGAACTGTGAGCAAAATAAATATTCCTGGCTGGGCATTTAGCTCAGAGGTATAAGCACCTGTCTGGCAAGTGTGAGGTTGCAAGTTTGATTCCTGGTGCCTTCCCTTCCTTAATTTTGGGCATTGGGTATTTCGTCTCAACAATGAGAGAAAACTAACAAGACACCAAGTCTGAGAATCAAAATCTTGTACCTTCTGCTCCCCAACCTGTTTCAATCAAAGGAACTAGAAGACACTTTCTTTTAAAGAATGGTTCATATTCCAAAAATAGACAGACAGTTCCTTGGTTACTATTTATGAGGTTTTAAATTAATTCTCTCTGTCTCCTCTCTGAATAATTCACCTTACATGCTAAGAAGAAAGAAGTCATTTCATTTCACAATCTTATGACTAACACATAGGATTCGTTGACAGGGCTCATGGCCTGGGCCAAAGCCAGCCCTGAAGATGTACTTAGGATGGGCCCCTCAGGGTAAGGACTGGCTGTTCAATAGCCAATCTCTGAGTTCTTTTACTTCCCCAAAAGAAATTGGCATGCTTTTTTTAATACCTTAGTAGATGAAGAAGCTCTTAGAGATCTTTCTAAATTCTCTAGGGGCAATGGACAGAATTACTAGTTAAGATGGATCTAGTTTAGAACTGAGAAGAATTCTGAAGCAGTAACTATGATAAATCATGTTCACGGGATCATCAAATATAGAATTTTATATCAAAGCCTTAGTGAAAACAGTAGCATTAATAAAATCAAGTGACCAAAGCTCCAAAGAAATATGTACCTCTGATTGAATAACCAGAAATCTAGAAGAAACAAGGTTAGGTACCAAGAAATTGGCTTCAGGAATAAAATCCATGAAGGATATGAAGAGGTAAGGCTCCCAAGATATGACCCCATGGTGAGGGGTATCAAACCGTCTTTATTAATCATTTTTGTCTATGACATGGCAACATTTATCTATGATGATTTTGGGTTGGCAATAGGATCCCTACTCCTCAAACTTCTTATTGTTTGGGAACTGAGAACTGGGGCTTCTGACATACCTGAGGCTGAGCTTGTGATGTAACATAAGGACCCAGATTTGCTTTGAGATCTGCCCTTCAACCACTGAACCATGAAGACAGAAAATAAAGCTTTCAACAGTGGTTACTTGGCTATTCCTGTACATTTCCATATACCTTCCCTGTTCTTACTGTATATTATCTTCTAAGATATGAGTTATACTCACATAGCAGATATTTCAGAGTTTTAATTTCTACCAGACAGGATACACCTATATTAAAATCTGATGGGTAAAAGAAGATTATATACAGAAATAACAGTGTTTCCTGCCATGGTATGTCTCTGGCATTACTTGGGGCAGAACTGGGTCACAGAGCCTCCAAGGAACTACTGAGGAACATATGAGGAGACAAAGTAGCTACCAAATAAGTGAAGGACAAGAAAATAGTGATCATAACAAAATAAATACCTGTTATCAATAGAGTCTTGTAACTAAGAGGTAAGCAAGAGAGTAAAGGTTGACTCCTGTTCTGAGTAGATGGGATGAGGCTAAAATTTTGGGACTTCATAAAGAAAAATTAGTCCTACCAAGGTCTATAAATATTTAATGTCATAAAATCTTGTTTCTTTTAGTTCTACTTTACTTAGCTGATGTCGTATAAATACTAACTATATACAATGCTCTGTGATAAACAGAAAGAATAAATAAAGGAAACCCTTAATAACTTAATCTTATTGGAAATGGAGATTACCTAATAAATAAGCTAGCACTGATTAACATTTTTGTCATGAATCTTATCTGTGGCTAGCAAATAAACACAACCAGCATAGTTCAGCCAGAAGGGCATGATATAAAAAAGAAGATTATAGATAAAAATACACACAGTGCTCCTTTAACAACCAAGTTCTTGTGACTATATTGTTAAATGAATTGGTCACTAAATGAAAAATTGTATATATTATGTACATTACAATATTTCAAACAAAGAAATGGTCAAAGAAAGCCCCAATTTGATGATTTTGCTTTTATTTGCTAACTCTTAAATGCAGTAATATAATATACAACAAAATATAAAACTACATATAGTACTCACTGTATACTGACAATGAGCAAAAATTAGAATATTTTATAAATAAGGCATACTGTACAAAAAAGACACTGAGGCTCTATGAACAATGTACAGAACTGTACAATAAATCATAAGTCCAGGCAATGGGTCATAAATTTGAACAGTACTATGGTTGTAAATCCAAAAGTCATTAAACAGGTAGGTCATTAAATGAATAACACCTATAAATAAAATTATATACAATATGGAAACACATTCAGTGTTAAAAGATGTCCCTTTAGATCGAAGAATTTCCTAGAATAGGTGATATTTAACCTAGCACACTAGAATTAGTAGAAATCAAGTAGAGTGTGACACAGGATCATAGGCACTCAACTAAATAGAACTGATTCTTTTGCTAAAGATCTTATCATAGGGGACAGGTAATTTTGGAAAGGTCAGCCAAAAATATCCATTTGAGATGGGCTTTGAAACCCATGCAGTAATTTACAACCAAAATGTAGGTTTAGAGACCAAGATGAATGACATATTACAGAAAACTATCATTTTAGATCTAAATACAGTTTGCTTCTCTTGAGCAATGAGGTAGGACTTGAATTGGGCTGTGAAGAACTGGTAAATTTAACAAAGGTAATGTAACATTATAAATAGGATGAACACGAGAAGTAAAGATCTGGAGAAATGAATTTTATGACATGTGAGAGGCAGTAATGGCTTGAGAAGAAGGGATGGGGGTGCCTAAAGTAGATAAATGAATGCATCACAGTGACAAGATTGCACTTTATCTGGTAGCAAAACAAACTCATATTCTGCTGCTGTCTGTCAGTTTTGTGAACTATGACCTAGAATTTGCCATGTTACCAGTCCTGTGAATTTTGATATAAGAATGGATATGGCCAGGAACTGGGCATCTGGAGCAGGAATGAGGTAGCTGCTACTATAGACTAATTTCTCAAAGATGCAGCAATAAAAAATATGTGGAACTGCTCTGTCATTTATACCTCTTTGAATAAGCTTAGAAGTGATGACACAATATATATTCACTAAGATTCTAGTAATTCAGATCTCACCAATGGAAGTGGTCATGTTTTTCAAATGACTTAAGGATTATCAAATTAAAAGAACCAAAATTTTTCTTCTTTACATTGTTTTGCTATTAACCTTAGGTAAACAAAAATGTGGCAAAATCTAAAATATTTCAGATCAAGTGATGAAAAAAATGGGTAAGAGTTTAATCAAAATCCAACTTCAAAGTTTATGTTAACATTTTATCCTAATAAATGCTGTTTTCTTTGCTAGTTTTAAGCCTCTCCCCATACCTCATTTATATATATCAATCAATAGTGACCAAAGGAAATTGAGAATTACATGAAGGGGCAAGGGCTGTACCTCTGTGGTACATTGCTTGCCTAGCATATGCAGGTTCAATCCCTAGCACTACGATAAAAGTTACATGGAGAAATATTACATGCAATTTATTTTTCCCTAAGGTAGTGATGGCAAACTTATTAGAGCTTTCAAAGATAACAAACTGCCCACTGTAGGACATATGCCACAGGTTTAGCACCATTGTACTAAGGGATTCAACCACTCAGAAAATACTGGTTTTGTTTATTTTATAACTTTATTTCTAAGTTTTTCAAAAAGTCTATGATTCTCCTTAATGGTTGCAAATTTTCCATGGAATTAATGACCACATTTTCTACTGGCCAGATTTCTAAAATTTTATTTCAGCATCTTGTGCCTTCCATCAAGCTTCTGATGCTATTTAATGAAACGAAGATTCACCAGCTCTACTGTCAATATTTGCCTACATCAGTAAATTACTACAAGTGTATCCTTGGTTAATCTTATGCTACCAACAGCTGCTGCTTCCTTTTATTTTTGAGGAGATGACTCCTAAAAATGCCACAAATTCATCTAGCTAGTAATAACCTTTGACATTAATTTTCTTAGAAAATTTCCATGTTTAATGCACATAAACATTTCATTCTATCCAGTCATTCATTTATTCATTCAGCCTAAATTTGCTAGGCATATACTCTAGATAGATACTCAACTACTTACTACTTACTATACATAAAAACCATTAAAAATGCTTCCACTGAGGTGTCTCATATAGTGGATCTATATATATATAAAAAGTAAATTGTCTGGTAACTATCTGTCTTAGTCACATTGCCTAACATCACATTTACCTATAGCAGCCCCATGGTTCATTCTTCTCCCAAAAGTCCCACCTATAGGTGACTGAGGCTGATGGGTGACATCTAGACACAAACCACAAATTTAACTCTATCCCACAAAAGATTTATATATATCTTCTTATGCAAAATAAACTTAGTCCATTTCTAACAGTCACCAAAATCTTAATAGTTTCGCATGGCCTAAAAGTCCAAGTCCAAAGTCACCTCTAAAACTTGAAATAGATTTTTAGCTGTGAGCTCCTGTAAAAATCCAAAAGAAAGTTAAAGATTGCTGACATTTAATGTCACAGGGTAAACATTCCCATTCCAAAGAGAGTAAGTGTTAGAAAGGAATGAGACCAGATCAAAATCAAAACCTAGCAGGGCAAACATTAAGTCCTGTAGTCCTATTTCCAGGGCAAAATACAAACCCTGAAGAGTTGGAGTAGCTCTACCTCCATGTCATTGCTGGCTGTAGTTTACATGGCTTCTCTCTTGATCTGGCTCAGTTACAACTTTCCTCAGGAGACACTTTCTATGTTACTGGCTTTTCCAGTTTCCTGGGGTTCCACTGAACTTCTGGCTTCACTCTCACAGCTTCATGCACTGTCCTCTCAGGGTACACTGCCTGGCCTCCCACGCCTTCTTCTAAAATCTGAGAACAAGCCTCTAAGACCCTACAACACTTGAATTCTGTATGCTTATCAAACCAGTACTATATGGATGAAACTAAGGTCTGCCACCAGTTCAAGCAATATCCAGGCCCCAATAAGTCATGGCTAAAGAGAGTTACGAGTACCTGGGTAGCTGGATGTTATGAAACAGATCCCAGGGAATTAATGCTCTAGGAAGATCTTATGGAGTAGAGTGCCCTGGAACTCTTTTCTCAATAAAAGCTTTGAAGCTTTCCACCCTTGCGCGTGTGAAGGAGAAGTCTTGCCAATTCCTCACATACCCTCAAGGCATCCTTCTTATTGCCCTAATATAAAATATTTGGCTTCTTTTTAATGCTAATCTTTTTAAGAATCAAGCTCTCCTTTACCAAAACTTTGCAAGCTCTTCCTTTTGGGGAAATGGGAGATTTTTCAAATGGAGTTTTTGCTCCTGATTTTCGATGTAAATCTGGCAAAAGTTGCCAGGAGTATATATGCTATAGCCTGAACATGGAGATGACTTGAAATTTCCTCTACAAGATTAATTATTCTGCCATCCTTAATCTCAGTCTACTACAAAGACTCAGGACAGAGCAGCATATAGATAAATTTTCTTCCTGAACATAAAACATATAACCTAGAGTCCAATTGCCAATGGAGTCCTTGTTCTCAGCTGAAACCTGGTAAGCCTGGTCATTAGAGCCTGCATTTTTATTGACATTTTGGTCTTTTGAGTTCTCACCTAGATTTCCCATCAAGCTTGGCTCACAGCATTCTAGGACTGTTTCTCTAACTGGCATTTCCAAATCTTTCCAAACTTCTCCCACAAACCAGTTCCAAAAGCTTCTAAACTACATGTACAAGTCCAGTAACAAACTCACATCTCTGGCACCAAAATCTAACTTAGTCACTTTGTTTGTGGCTGAGACACAATACCTGACATTCACAACTTAAAGAAGAGGTTTATTTTGGTTCACATTTTTAGTCCATAGTTAGCCAGCTCCAAGCCAAGAAGGAACGGTGGAAGAATTTGCTGAAGAAAAGCTGCTCGCACCATGGAAACCAGAAGAATAAAGTGAAGGGGAAAAGTGGGAAGGCAGATACGCCATACCATTTCATCCCCCACCCCGCCTATGACCTGCCTCTGCCAATGAGGCTCTACCTTTTAACATCACATTCAGTTACAATGTCCTCATGGTGCAATCCACTACCAAATGCCCTGCCTATGAGCTCATGAGGCTCCTCCCAGACATCTATAGACAAACCATGCACTATCCTAATGCCGTAAGATTTATTTGTATCAGTCTGAGGTTTCATAGATGCTCACAGATACTTTCACCAAGCTTTAATGTTGGACAGAGTTCCTGGTGGTGCTGCTTGTCTGTGCCAAGCAAGAACTTTGTTGTATACCGAGCTTGCCTTTGTCATTCTGCAAGCTCCTAACATTCCTTCCCTAGTCTCCTTAGCCCCCAGAAGAGATTGTGTCTTAGCAGAGGACAAGATGGTCTTCATCCCACTCCTGCCAGTTCCTCTGGCAACAAAGAGTCTGCTGGGCATGTGTCTGACCCAATGTGCCCTGGCCACTCCATTGACTGGCACCTGGCTCATCTACATGATCACCTGCCTCACACTTGTCTAGGGCAAAGGGGGAGATATCCTGAAATTAGTGAAAATTCAAGGGCAGTCTCATTTCAAATTATTACCTTGATTTCATTCTGAAAACCAGCACAAGAGATCATTTCAATTTGGTCTCGAGTTCCATGTTCTGAAATCAGTTCAAGTCAACACCCATCCTGATTCTTCCTCACAAAAGTGATAAATACCTTTGAGCCCCCAGGAGTTAAGAAATTCATTGAAAACAAGACCCTAGAGGAAATGGCCATCACCTTTAATCATAAACAGACCCACACATAGGCTCCCTTTATCACTGTACATCAGGGTCTGCCTGAAGAATTCACACTTCCTCATGATGATTACCAAGACAGACACCTCTCTGGTGCCAAAAGAAGAGATGGAAAGGATCTCCTGATCATAACAGAAACCCCCTCTCTGACAAGAAGCAAGCTCTGATCAGACAAAGCACCTTGGTGTATCTAGGACTCTATGTCTTCACCCCTGTGTATGACACCTGCCCACTATCCTATTTGTCAGAGACAATAGAAACTTTGGCAAGCATAGGTAGGACATAGGTCTACAGTGGATGGTCTGGAGTCTCCTGAAGCAACTGTACAGTTTCTGATGATCTCACTGTTTTTCTGATCTTCATTACCTGAGTGGAGACAGTAGCTTTCTCTCCGGTCCCTTTCTGTTAAGCAAAGAATATGCTCAGTCTCTTTACTATGTGCTGGATTAAGTACCAAGTGCTATGGAAAAAAGAATTTATTTATTTATATCAAAATCAAATAGTCATTGCACATTCTAAATTTACAGAAGTCTAGCAAACCATATAAGAAGATAAAAAGCAGAAAAGAGTAAATGCAGCACTATAAAATCAGTTAAAATTAAATAGAAAAATAAAAACTCCTACAAAAGCTTCCTCAGCACCCAAAATAGTCATAATCCAATTATTTTAAGAAGTTATTACTTTTCCCCACTTTCCCCATTTAAAATAAGAGGAATCCATTTTAAGGAAAGATGTCCACTTAATCAATATCAATGATAGGAAAATAAGCCATCAAGAACATTGGCCAGACCAGATAGCTAACCAGATGAGTAAAGAATTTTATGAAATTTCTCCTGAAAAGCAACTCTATTCCCAATTAGCAGAAGTTTACTTATGATACTAACTTCTGCTATGTATCATTTGAACAAAAAATTCATCACATAGGAATCTAGCACAAAGTACATATGCTTCTCCTTATTGCATTCATTCTAACTGCCCATGTACCCTTTCAGCAGATAATCCAAAAGGTGCACTAAGTACTAAGTTTAAAGTAATTAATGTAGTTCCCATGAGAATGGGTTAGTTACTTCAAGACTAGATTATTAACAAAGTGAGCTTTTGTTTTCTCTCTTACCATGTGATTTCTTTCAACATATCTGCTTTCCTTCCCCCCTTTCCAATGCATGGAGCAACACACAGCCCTCACCAGAACCTGAGAAGATACCAGTGCCATATTCATTGACCTCCAGAAATATGAACTAAATAAATTTCTTTTCTTTGCAAGTTACCCACCATTAGGTAATTTATTGTAGCAACAGAATACAAACTAAAATATTCACACTTTCTCATATATTCTAATCAACATTCTTTATGTTTTTAAAGGCATATATCATGAGATTTTTCCCTGAACACTTTAGTCAAAAGTTACCTTCTTCAACTCTAAACTCCTAGAGCACTTATTCGAACTTATGGTGCCAACCAAGTTGTTTTTAAAAAAAATACCTTAATCTAACTAGCATATAAAATGCCCTCTCAGTAATTTCCATCTTAAGTGACTAGTGCCTTTGAAAATATGTAGTACAGTAACTGACATGTTCTGCTTTCTATCTTGCAATATTAAGATGTATGTTCTATCTTTCTACAAGACTGTGATCTGTAGAGGACATGAACTGCATATTATACTCAGTGGGTAGAAGGCCAAGAAAAATGAATTGAGAGGTATTGTGTACATGTACCAATTCCTAATGATGAATGTAATCATTATAAACTAGAAACTTGTGCTAATAAAAATATTTTTTGGTACTGGGAATCAAACTCCACACCTCACACCTGATAGAAATTTAATTTAAGAAAAATCTAGAGTTGCTGGTACAATATGCTACTGAGAGGTGGTATTAAATAGATAATCATGACAACTAAGATAAATGGAATGCCCATTGTACTACAGTGATGCCTCAAAACTCCCTGTTCATTGGTTCCAGAAGGCACAATTAGTACCAAAAAAAGACAAATACCAAACAAACTGTTTTGACTGGAAAGTCACAAGGTAATTAACACCAACAAGTTCTAGCTTGTATATCTAGTATCAAATAAGTGAGTACAAGACAAAATTTTCATTTCAAAATATATCAAGTACCAATTTTAATGACTTTCAAAGCAGTCAAGTACCAAAGAGTGAGTGTCTTTTAAGTGCTTGGTACACAAAATTAACTGTGTTTGGTTTACCACAGTACCTTCAATAGGTAAAACCAGAACCAGCATATAGTAGGCACCAGTAGACCAGTAGGTCTAAGAGAACTTCCCTCAGTGAAGGAAATGTTCAATTCTGTGCTGTCTCAAACATCAGAGAGTCATTATCCACATGATGTCAACTTTAAATAGATCAATGTGACCAGGGAACTAAATTTTAATTTAATTTTACTTTAATTAATTGATTTTGAAAATAAATATTCACACATAGACACAGGTATCACTTATTCAACCCAAACCATAGAAGCTGGAAGCCACAGAGTAATATCTTTAAAGGTTAAAGAGAGAAGCCAAAACAGGATGCCTAGCAAATGTAACTTTCCAGAATGTTAATAAAATAGAACTATTTACAAATAAAAACAGAGATCACCAGCAAGAGCCTTACTAAAGGAAACTCAAAAAAGAGATGCTTTAAAAAATTTAAATGGTCCCAGAATACGTGCCAAAGAATGAAAAGCAAACACAATGGTAAACATGTATACTGATGCACACACTTTTTAAAACTATTAATTGTCATAGTGCTGTCTAATTTGTACCATTAAAAAGAAGTGGACTTCTGCCTCAATCACAACTGAGTAACAAGAACCACATTTACGTTGCTGTATGAAGTAAGTAAAATCCTGGAAAAATACATGCAACACTTGACAATAAGAAAATTAAAAGAACAATTCCTGGGAGAGAGAGAAAGGGGAAGTCTTATGATAGTCCTTGTTTATTGCATGCAGAATCTTTTCAGGCCTCCGTACAGGGGAGGGTAAACTGAATGGTATCACTGAGTTGGAAAGACAGTTGAGAACTGAAGAGAGCTAGCATGGCTAGAATTCCAAGAATTTATACAGTTGATAGGATCTGCAGAAAGAATTGTTAGATAAATATTACAAATAAACCATATATCTAAGAATATAGAAGATGTTGAAAAATGTACAAGGAAGACTCCTGAGAGGAGAAGGGATTTGGGGATGCTAGTGGGACTCTCTGTCACCCCAGCTGCAGCTGAGTTCACAACACAGAGTATTCAACATGCCCACAGACTGTTCACCATCAGATGATGAATAAAAAAGCATTTTGGGACAAGGACGAATATCCCTTCTTCATGGAGTATCTCTCCAACATCATCTACTAAAATGCTTAACATCATCTCAGCTGGTAAAAGAGAAATGTTTAAAGGGCTCAGACCCAATATCACAGGAAAGAGCAGAGTTCAAGTTTGGAGGTGCAAGGGCATCAAACTGGTAACAGGTGCACAGAATATCCTAAACATTTAAATCTCTCAATTTCCACCTCTGTATGCAAAGACTCAGCTTAAGGGTTGACCAATAAAAAATATCTCAGCCTCATCTAAAAGGAAAATTAAAATATAACCAGTGAATAGTTCAAATTTAGTGTTAGATTTCATTAGTAAAATGTTCAATTTCCATTCCTATATTTTCCCAAACTTAATATCTGAGCTTATAGATATCCAAACTACCTACATATGCTTTCATTATAGTCACAGAAATGCTTATTTATAATCATATAAATCTATAAAACACAATCTTATTAGTTATCATAAAACCAGAAATCAACAATTCAACAGCAATTAAGAAAAAAAAAGAATTAAAAAAAGCAAGAATTAAATGCATATTTTTACCCATTGAATTGACAAACAATAGCTAGCAACCAGTACTGGGGAGGATATAGAAAAAGAAGGTAAAATTCAAGGCTGCTTTGAAGAAAGGAGGAAGGTATGAAATAACTTCTTTTTATATATTTGCATTGTTTTCAAAATTATGACTAAGCATTAATTTTGCAATTTTTGAGGAATTTTATGAAAATAAATGTTTAAATTATGTAATCAATGGTTACTCCTTTTTAGATTTAGATTTATAGATTTATTTTAAAATCACATTTTCATCCCTGGATACTGAAATTAGAAAAATAATACAAAACTAGGTGAAGAGGAAGACCAACATAAATGTTCATTTTTCACATAAGAAATAAATTTAATTTGTGGCTGATTATAATATGTCCAATGTTTAAAACACTAGAAAAGTAATGTATGGTCTACTAAATGTTATATTTAAGAAAAATTAACTCTACAAAGTATTCTTTTATACCTTCTCTAATAGAGAAAAGATAGAGCAGTGTGTACCAATCAAGCAAACAGTGATAACAGGATTTGTTAATCACAACAATCTTAAGGTTGTCAATCTCCAGGTTGGCTGCTACCCCTAGTTATCTCACCCCATCTTTCAATCTATACCTCCTGAATTTGATAAAGGGAAACAAAACCTCCCCAGAAACTCATATTCATTCTTCTCTCTGATCCAAAGAAAAGTCAGACATTATCTTATTAACACAAAATAAAGAAAGTAAAAATATGTCCACTTCGGAAGCAAGCTTGTACCTCCAGGTTTGTCATGCACCAGCCTTACATCCTCTCTCTGCAGCTACTCTACATACCCTTCATAAAGCTGCATTCTCAGAAGATAATCATTCTAGTCCTGAATTGTAATATGTCATTGACATTTTATCATGAGACCATTATAGGACTGCCCCAGATTCATTTTTAGTTACGAAGTTTAGGCAATAATAAATTTTCTTGAACTTCACGCCCATAATGCCTGTAAAATATGTGATGCTAAATTTATAAAGCAATTCAACAGAAAATACTCAAATTACAGAGTTTTGAAGAAGAGACCTAAATGTGAGCATGTTCTCCAGGTATATTACTAGGCTTAAGGAAGATCCATTTCACTGGCTTTTGTTATGGCTCCCATGGAAATAAATCCTGTTTCCTAATTCATTCTTTGTTTAATTTGACTGGTTGAAGTCTTACATGCCTTTTTGCAAGCAGAACTAGATGGGCTACAAAATAAGTCTAAAATTGAAAGTAGTTCATAACCTACAGCTCATCAATCTCCTCCAAGTCATGGAACTATCAAAAGAAGCTCAAAAATCTCAGGAACCCATATTAAGCAATTGTTCTATTTTAAATTTTAAAATATTTTGACCAGTTATATCTTAAATCTGAAGTGTATATAGAACTGTCATTCTTAGTGGTATCTGAGTTTATGAGCTTAGTGTGTTACTATGTCCATGAACAGATATTAAAAGTACAATTATACTGTCAAAAATACTCAACGATTACTTTTAAGAATACTTGGTGCTGCTAGAACATTGACTCTAATGGTGTCATTTCTCAACCCAGTGCTTCTTAAAAGTGAGGACATCCAGTTTTACCTTCTCCTTCTGGGAAGCAGCGGAGATAAGGAAAAAAGAAAACAGACAAGAAAAGGAAAAGCAAAGAACAGAGAAGAGAGGAGAGAAGTAGAGAGGAGTGGAGAGAGGGAGGAGAGGGGAGGCAAGATGAGAAGGAAGAAAACAAGAGAAATAATTAAATAAGAAAAGAAAGGGAGGAAAGAAGCAGAGGGAAAGAAAAGGAGAGAAAAAGAAAGAAGAGAGAAAGGAAAGGCTAAAAATGAAGATTGCTTTTTCCAATTACACATTTATACATTGTGAAACTTGATGTCAAGTACATAATCTAATTTTTATTTGGTAGTTTTGCTGCAAAGAAGGATTTAAGTGGATTTAGCTGAATAATATTTATAAAACTCACCATTTGTACAACAAAAGAGAAAGACAAAAATTTTTAAAAGTCCTGTTCATTCATTCTTTCAAATCTAAATAAATGACAAAAACACTTGACAATGTTGCATTGAGAATAATCACCCAGTCAATTTGTACAGCCTCCTACTTTAAATTTTTTATATTCTTTTTACAAAATGCATCTCTCACAAAGGAAAACCAATAGAAACTAAAGCACATAACTAAATCATTATGGAATATGCAAAGGTTTTATTTGATTCTAAAAATAACAGTAGTTGATTATAGTATTATGGCAATAAGTTCCCTAATAAGAATTACAACCATTAATTTTAATTGAACTTCTATTCATTTTTAATTAGATCCATTTCCAATGACTTAAATTAAGTAAAACATGAAAGAAATTAAAGTTAGACCTTGAATCTAAATATGCAAGCAGGTTTACTAAGAAGGGTTGCATGAATAACCGGGCTATCCCAAAATTTTCCATTCCTCAAAGAGAAGGAGAGTACCTGGTAAACTAAGGTAAGATTTATCTAAATCTTTCTTATGAGTGTGATATAATGATGAAACTAGTGGTTATAAAAGATAATCTATTGGATGACTACGATATTACACGTGAATTTAGATCACAAGAACACCCTTATCTATGAGATGTACTAGGATTAGTGCATAATTCTGTGTCAAGGTGTTCATATACCAGCAAATAATCAGTCAGAATTGTTCATTGATATGTACTTTATATTAACTTCTCAAAATTTCTGACTCTTAGTTTTCTCAGCCATAAAAATAATAATAGGCACTTTTTAGAATTGTTTTGAGAGTTAATATAACTGTATGTGTATATATATGCATATTTACATACATATACATACACAGAAAAGAAAACAGTTATAGTTCATAGTCATCATCAAATAATATAATACGGTATCATCAATGTCAAAATAAAATACATACACAAATATATGTTTATACCCAATATGTACTCTATATGTACAAATATATACATAAATATGTATTTAAAGCATATAAAAATGGCACAAAGGGGAAAATGATCTGTTCTGCCAAATGTAGGTAACAGGTCACAGAGAGGTCACAGAGGACAATCCTTGAAAAACAAAAAGAAAGCAGAAATCTATCAGGTGGCCACAGTGGAAAGCTGGTTTATTCCAAACAAAGAGTATGAGCAAATACACGCGTGGAGACAAGAGACAGTGTGCTGGAATCATGAGAAGCAAGCAGCTGGGTGTTGTAAAATGAGAGGCAATTTAGATTTAGAAAACCAATACAAATATTTACTACAGGCATTGCTATGGTCCTTGAAATAGGTGAAAGAGGTGAAAAACACCTATGTAGTTGTCACTCTCGTGGATGTTACAGTCTAGAATGAAAGATCCATACAAATACCCAATTTTAATAAGTACTTGTTTCAATCACATGATGTGCTATGGAGAATAGCTAACATTTATAGAGAATGTACCATGTAAAGTATTTTACATGACTCATAGAAGTACCCCCATTTACAGGAAATTGAGGAATAGAAAGGCTAAGAAATATGGGCAGTCTGATTTGAAACTGGCATTTTTAATTGTATTAAACAATACTGTTTCAAGAAAAAAATCAGCATAATAGGATCATCATATCAATTTTTTTAAAGAAATGTCCATAATATCAGTAGAGGTGATGAACTGGGGAGGAATAAAACTAACAAGTACCACAAAAAGTCTAAGCAAACTGAGAGTAGATTTTAGATGTTCTTGCCATAAAAAAAGGAGGTAAGAAGATAAACCTGTCAGATGATGGATGTGTTACTTTGTGAGACTATAGTAACTACTTCATTACCATATTGAAACGTCATGTTGTACATCCTAAATAACTATGTTTTTAAAACCATTAAAGTTATGAAAGGTGGAAAAAATTCAAATGAGAAATGACTAGGAAAAGATCTAAGCCAGTTGTAGTAAAAATGAGAGATGAAAATAGATTTATGATATACTGAGATAACATTAAGAAGACATCACAAGTGATTGGAGGGGGGAGAAAATGAAAAAGGCTAATATACTGCCTGCCACCAGAGTTACCACACTACCGAGCTTTTTTATCATTCAGAATTTAATCAATTCTGACCAAGAAAAGGGGCAGCATTTCAATTCCATTCAACTCTATAGCCTGTCCTCAGCTCCATTACATACCTCACTGCAAGGGGTAATAAAATGTACAAAATACCAGCGTGTGGCTGTCAACTAATTATCTCAGCTATCTAAAAAAGTATTTATTAACTCATGTAAAAATAGTAGGCCCCTATCAAGCTAACATAGTTAACACACTTATTTTAAAACAACTATATATTTCTCAAAAATAGCAAGAGTATTATTTTGCATTTCTGCAAATCCTTTTAATGTCTAATCAAGACAACTAAATAATATTCTCTATTTTTCCATTCCATCTGTTTCTATATCACACCTTATGTAACCTCTCTCTACACAGGGAAAAGAAAAGAGATATCTCAAGGAAAATATTGGCTTTGAATTCTTGTGAAAATAGTTTTCACTTCACATATTCCCTTGATAAGATCTTGAAGATTTCAGTGAGACAGAGGACCATACTTTGAAAATAGTGAATTAGAGAAGTATATTTTAAAAGGCTGCAATGAAGGTGATTTTTCAGGGAGCCATAAAAGCAGAGCTCATTAACAGGGTTGCTTAGCTTGTAAGTCAATGATCTCTGGGTTTCAACAGAACTAGCACTGTAATAGTACCAGTGCTGCAGAGATGATTATCTACTGTCCTATTTTCAAATGTAAATATAAACCAATTCTACAGAATTTTCTCACAGTGATCATAGAATTGAAATCATCAGTAAAACAAAACAAAAAACTTCTTTTACTTGCATAAAATAGAGATAGTACACAGGAGCCAATAATAAAATCTAAAATAATTATGTAATATTAGGTCCTGGATTCACTTCATTGTAATAATTATGGTGAGAAAATAAAAAACATTGCTGAAGGACAGTTCTCTTTCTTGAAAAGCTGTAAAAATAAAGAAGGTATCAACATAATGCGAACAGTGTAAAGATAGTCCTTTCTGAACACACAGCATGAATCAAAAGTCTCTAGGATCTCACTCAGACGCAGGAGTCCTTGGGCATTTATATCCCATTGACATGCACTCTAACATTTTGCTCTTTACACATTTTTCTACTTTATGTGCAATGATTACTCTAAACTGCTCCATTTATAGTTATCCTATGTTTCTTCTCTTTATCATTCAGTTTTCAAAGGCTTTTTATTTTAGTTACAACCCTAATATTATTTCTGCTTCATCAGTGATGTTCACTGTTCCTTCTACTTCTCCAAGCCTTTAAATGTAAATTTATATTTTGCAATATGAAATATAATAAAGTGTTATTAAATTATTTTTTATTTAATCATAATCTTGTATATTTTATTGTAGCAACCCAAACTATAACTATGCTAAAGAAGGGAAAGGAAAACACAGTGACTTGGAATGACAAAAAGAATTGATATAGACACATATTACTTTGAGGGAAAAAACTTTCAATTTATCACAATACTTTATGTGCTGCTTGTATCATCAACCACTTACTTGTTCCCTTTCAATGTATAAGCTCTGAGGAAGAAAAAATGATGATAAATTCAAACCCATACTGGGTGAATACACAAAAACTACCTGGTAAAGATACCAAAAAAGAAATAAGATGGTAAGTAGCATTTTGTCTTAGGGGAAAAAGAGGGTATCAAGAAAAGGGGTTTAACTCTTGTATAATACAGCCAGTTAAAAGCTTTCTAAATCAGCAGAGGGCCGTAGCTAAGCAACATATTTTTTTCACTGTGCTCTAAAGGGGGCTGCCAAGTATCAGTAGCCTCATTTCTCACTAAAAGCTCTGACAAGTTTCCACTATATTTTATATAATTGTAGCAGAAGCAGTTCCAGATTAGATCTGATTTGCTGTCATAATGGGATTTTTCCCACATAAGCTAATGATGCAAAGTTATATAACCCCCCCAAAAATCACCCTCAGGCACTCCTGGTATATTCTGATTGCTTCTCATATCTAGGATTGGACAAGTAGCAATTTTTCTGCTATTCAATATGACAAAAACAAAGGTTTAATAGATAGAGGGTTTTTTAATACTGATTAGCTCCATTATACATTCAGTTACATATTCCAAATCTGCTCACTAAGTCCTTATTTCATCAAATGTTCTCTCACCAATTGAAAAGATCAAGAAAAGTCTGGTGCATTGACTCCATGTATGTCAATCCTCTCGCCCACATCTACTCTTGTTCCACACATAACTATAGATGTCTAAGCTTCAAATTCAGCCCTATTCTGATTCCTAGAGCACAGAGAAGATTGGCAGCATTCTAGTAATTTTATCTTCAGTAATAAAGCTCCAAATTCATAAATTTAGTGGTTCATTTGTACAGTTCTGTACACAATGAGCTGCAGTCCTACTACTCACTTTCGTTTTATTTCTACAGTTTGATTTATATTCTTGTTCCCTACAAGGAATGAGTCCTTCCCTAATATCAGCCTCACAGTTGATGCCCAGATAATTGTGTGCAACCTTTTACAACCTCTGTCTAAAAAAACAGATCTTATTTATTGGGTTCTGTTTCAAACTGGACATTACTACATCCCATGTCACTGTCAAATACTGAACCAAGAGTGTCAGTCACATAAGCAACTTCTCCTGTCACCACTCATGCACCTAAAAGATGAGACACCTTATATACTGACCGTGATTCAAATTTGTATGTGAGTTTACCACCCTCTATTGAAAATTTGTTTTGATCACACAAGAGCTATTCTTTTCTTTTGTTTTCTTTTCTTTTCTTATGTTATTTAGAGAGAAGAAAACAGAAAACTCAAGAAGCAAACAAACAAAAACAACAACAACAAAAGCAAAATGACAAAAAAAAACCAATGGTGATATAGAATTTCAAAACGAAGGTGACAGGAATTTAACAATGGTTGATATAATACATATTATTATCCTCAAAATAACTGCTCAGGCTACCAGATACAGGCATGCAAGAGTGATCAAACAAAATAATTTCCCTTTGAGTGTTTTCCCCTTTTACTATCTATAACATTAGAATCTTACTCTTTTAGTTTCTTACACTAGCAAGACAAAATACATTTACTATGGATCAACAAAGTCAGAATGGATTGGGGATCTAAATATTAAGGCAGAAACACCAAACCTACTGGAAGAAAAAGTAGATAGAAATCTCGAGGACATAGGAGTAGGCAGCAGTTTATGAACAAAAACCAAACTGCACGGGAAGAAACTCAAAGAATCGACAACTTCTAAGATAACAATGTGTAATATATTAACTAGTGATGATTTCTTACTTTTTTAAAATTCTGCATTATTTCTACCCCTTTTCCTGTTTTGCTTTTTAAAAATATAATACTAATACTAATAATAATAATAATAATAATAATAATAATGAAGTTTTTGCACATCTAAAGAATTCATGAATAGTGTGAAAAGAAAACCCACAGATTGGGAAAAAATGTTTGCCAACTTCCCTTCAGACAAAAGACTTTTTCTAGAATGTATAAAGAATTGAAAAAAATCAGGTCCACCCAAATTTAAAGACCAAATTCAAAAATGGGCACCTGAGACAAATACACAATTCTCAGATAAGAAATACAAATGGCAAGTAAACATATGAAAAATGTTCAACATCATTGGAAAAATGAAATACCTAGGAATCAACCTAACTAAGAATGTAAAAGACCTATATGCTGAAAATTATAATATGCTTTAAAAAAAAAGGAGATTGAAGAGGATATTAGAAAATGGAAGGATATTCCTTGCTCTTGGCTAGGAACCAACATTGTGAAAATGGCCATACCCCCAAAACTGTTATACAGATTTAATGCAATCCCAATCAAAATATTATTGACATACCTAACAGATCTAAAGAAAACACTCCTAAAATTCATTTGGAAACAGAAGAAACCTAGAATAGCAAAGGCAGTTCTGGGCAATAAAGACAAGGCAGGAGGCATCTCAATTCCTGACTTGAAACTGTACTACAAAGCCACAGTAATAAAATCAGCATGGTACTGGTAAAGAAATAGACCTGAGCACCAATGGGACAGACTGGAAGATGCAAGTATAAGTACAAAGACACTCAGTCATCTGATATTTGACAAAGGGGCTAAATATGTTCACTGGAAGAAGGATAGCCTCTTTAATAAATGGTATTGGAAAAATTGGTTCTCCACATGCAGAAGACTGAAACTAGATCCATGCCTATCACCATGCACAAAACTAAAGTCTAAATGGATCAAAGACCTAAACATTAAAACAGAAACACTAAATCTACTGGGAGATAAGGTAGGTGGAAGTCTTGGAGACACAGGGGTAGGCAGAGAATTCATGAACAAAATGCAAACTGCATGAGAAATGCTTCAGAGAATCAATAACTGGGATCTCATATTATCGAAGTTTCTGCACTTCAAAAGAAATCACCAGCAGAGTGAAAAGAAAACCCACAGAATGGGAAAGAATTTTAGCCAGCAACCACTCAGACAAAGGACTTACATCAAGAATATATGTAGAATTGAAAACATCAAGCCCCCCAAATTCAAAGACCTTCTCCAAAAGTTGGCATCTGAGATGAACACTCAGTTCTCACATAAAGATATACAAATGGCAAATAAATACATGAAGAAATGTTCACCATCACTGGTCATTCAAGAAATGCAAATTAAAACAACATTGAGATTGCATCTCACTCTGGAAAGAATAACTGCCATCAAGAAATCAACTGATAACAAATGTTGGCAAGGCTGTGGGGGAAAAAGGAACACTGCTCCACTGTTGGTGGGAGTGTAGACTGGTGTAATCACTAGGAAATCAGTATGGAGAATTCTCAGAAGACTAGGATTAGAAGTTCCATTCAACCCAGCTATCCCCCTCATGAGTATTTTCCCAGAAAAACTGAAAAGGTCATGTCACAGTGATACCTATGCACCCATGTTCATAACAGCCCAATTTGTGATAGCTAAATCTTGGAAACAACAAAGATGCCCATCAGCTGCAGAGTGGATGAAAAAGACGTGTTATTTTTATACAATGGAATATTGCCCTGGTATGAAAAAGGATGATCTTGAGGCTCATAAGTAAATGGAGACAACTTGAGACTATCCTCATTAGTGAAATAAATAAGAATCATATTTATAAATATCACATTGTGTTTCTAGTGTAAAAAGTAATAAGACCTGTAGGAGTAACAAAACCCAAAATGTGTAATTGCTACTGTAAAAAAGAGAGGAAAAGAAAGCGCTCTAACAGATATAACTGCATGTATGTTTAAGTGTGTAAGATGGATGACCATATTACTGTTTTTGTTAGATCATGGAGCAGAACTGTTGACAGTCTCACTGTTTGAATGTCTACTTTGTATGTTTTAATTTTGTAACTTGAACAACTATTTCCAAGATAACAGAATGTAATTTATCAAGTAGTGATTTCTTAGTGTTTTTTGTTATTTTCTTTTTTTTTCCTTGGAATTCTGTATTGTTGCTACCCTTTTTTCTGCTTTGTTTTGTCTTGTTTTCTGTTTAAATAAAATGTAAAATCATTGGTCATTTGACAAATACAAGTTACAACAACACTGAGATTATCTCACTCCAGAAAGAATGCCTAACATCAAGAAATTAACTAATAACAAATGCTGGCAGGGCTGTGGGGAAAAAGAAACTCATCTACATTGTTGGTGGGAGTGTACACTAGTACAACAGCTGTAGAAATCAGTATAAAGATTCCTCAAAAAACTAGGACTAGAGGTTCTATTCAATGCATCTATTCCCCTTGGTATTTTTCCAGAATTGAAACCACAATACCACAGCATTATATGTTCACCCATGTTTGTATCTGTATAATTTGTAATATCCAGATCTTGGAAACAACCCAAATGCCCATCAACTGAGGAATAAATAAAAAAGACATGGTATTTTTATATAACAGAATACTACTCAGCCATAAAGAATGATAAATTTGAGACTTTTATAGGTAAATGGATACAACTAGAAATCATACTGATAAGTGAAATAAATCAGACTTGCATGAGCTATTCTTCTTTATTAGGTTCTACTTAATTTCCCAACATTTAAGATTTCATCATGCATATTGGATGAGCTCCAAGACAACCACAGCAATACCAGCCCATGGGTAACTTACCAGTCTATTGTTCCATGTCTAAGTATTCATCAGTGATATTACCTCTCCAGATCTGTATTCCTTAAATATCATGCTATACTTTTAACTCTGATAAAGTTACTTAAAGACATTCTATCTCTTACTTTCTTCATGTAGGAAATAGAAATAATAATGATATCTAAAATAACTATTAAACAGCATGACCATATTGCTATTAAGTATTTTCTTACTCAGAGATTCAAAAACAAGTTATGTATCAATGGTATTCTTCACTTTGGGGATCTCATAGACTCCTCAGACTTAAACAAAAGAAAATGTAATTACCAAAATCTTGACGTTTTAAATATCTTATATTTTCCAGGAGGTTATAAAATAGAAATCTACCAAGTCAAAACTTAATAGTTTTATATCTCAAACATAGCTATTCACTGTGAGTAGACAGGTGTCTCTGTCCTTTGTACATTATAATTCAAATTCCTCAAAGATTCTAAAATTATATGAACAGTCACAAGAACAGTGGTGATAAATTTTGTGACAAAATGTATACAACAGAGTATCATTTAGGAGCATATACCAGATACAATGACCTTTTCACAGTTGGAAAACAAGTTTATCTCCTACTCTAATGTATCTGATCCCTTGATATGCAGAAAAGGAAAAACAGATTTCTTTTTAAAAAATCAGTGATTCCCCTTATCTTGTCTCCTCTCAAGATCAAATTATCTTTAAAGTATAATCTAATGACAATAAACATCTTTTTACTTTTCCATCTCACTGCCATCCAACCTATCAGTCCCAGATCATGATTCCAAAAGTACTTAATATATAATTAGGAACAAAATTGACTAATCTAGGCTAAAATAAGAGGCCAATACTAAATAATAGTTTACCACTATCACTGAGAATAATCAGCAAACCTTGGGTTTGGCAGATAAAACCATATAAACGTGACAATTCAAAGTACTGCTGATGCTGACAAGGGAGTATTCTTTGGGCAGAAAGTGCTTTACTGGTTCCCTTTACAGTGCAACAAAAATATAAAATCTTAAAGTTGCAGAGAAACCACAAAGTTTCCGGAGGGAGTTATTTAATGTTTATGTTTTTATGAAGTTTTTTTGCCATTGATTTCTAATTTCATTGCCATATGGTCTGCTAATACACATAGGATAATTTCATTCTCTTTGCATTTAGTTAAGCATGTTCTATGAGCTACTATGTGGTCTGTTTTGGAGAACATTCTATGTGAAGCTGAGAGGAATGTGTTATCTGATATTGTGTGGTACAACAATCTGCAGACATCTACTAAGTCCATTTGTTTAAAAGTTTGGTTCAGTTCTGTTAGTTCTTCATTCAATTTTTTGTCTAGTTGATCTGTCTACTTGTGATAGTGGGGTATTAAGGTTCCCCATTACAATTGTATTAGTGCTTATTTGAGCTTTCATGTTTATTAATATTTGTTTTTATATAATTGAGTATACCAGTGTATGGTGAACATATTTGTGATTATTATCTCTTCCTCTTGGATTATTCTCTTTATACAGATGTAGAGTATTTCTTTGTCTCTCTTAATCATTCTTAGCTTGAAATCTACTTTTTCTAAAATAGAATAGCTACCCTTGCATTTTTCTGGATTCCTGTCACATGGAGCATTGTTTTTAATCCCTTGACTTTCACTCTACGAATTTCTTTTTGTGATCATGGTATCTCCCCTGCCAGGTAAGTATTATGAATTTTTGAATTAAATATGGATCTTGGTTCTTGATCCATTCTGCTATTCTGTTTCTTTTGTCTCATGAATTGAGACCAATTACTTTGATGGTTATAAGTGATATGTATTGATTTATCCTTGTCATGTTATCTTCATGTTGTGGGTTCTTGCTTTTTTCCCCTCTATTTAACTATGATGGATTCATTCTGTTGGGGTTCATGGAGTTGTAGGCCAGTTATCTCTTTCTAGAATGGCTTTCAAAACAGTTTTGAGTGCTGACTTGTTGGTCATGAATTTATTCAGATGTTCTTTTTCATGGAAGTATCTTAATTCTCCATTGACTTTGAAAGACAGTTTTGTGAAGCACAGCAATCTGGGCTGGAGTTTATTTTCTTTATGGCTTTAAATACTTCATTCCAAGCTCTCCTCTTAAGCTTGGCTTAAGGGTTTGTGTTGAGAAGTCCACATTTGATTCTTATGGGTTTTCCTTTATAGGTGATGTGTTTCTTTTTTCTAACAGCTTTTAACATTCTGCTCTTATGTTGACTACATGGAATCTTGAATATTAGATACATTGATGTAGGTTTTTTTTATCATGGCTAATTAGAGTTCTATATGTCTCAATTATCTGTATGTCAAATTCTTGTTTCATGCTTGGGAAGTTTTCTGCCATTACCTCTGTGAACAGGTTTTTATGCATTTGTGTTATCTCCTGCTTTTCATTGACTCTAATCAATCTCATGATATTCTTCTTTGCAAAATCTAGCAGCTGTTGGATTTATTTTTCATGACCCTTTTCTATTTTTAAGAAATCTTCCTTTCCATAATTGCTAACCACAACCGTCTCTTCTATATCTGATATTCTGTCTTCATATTGGCTTATTCTGTTGCATATACTTTCAATGGAATTTTTGATCTCCTGGATATCTGCTTCAATCTGTTTTATGGAGTCTCTTTCTTGTTTTGGGCATCCATGGTGCTCATTATTTTCCTAAGATCCTCTATTTTTTATCTTTATCTGCTTTAGGGTCAGTAATCATGTCTTTCATTATGGTCACCACCTCTCTAGTTGTCTGAGAAATTATTTCTGAATCAATTTTTTTCTAGAGCCTCATTCATCTGCTTTGTTACTTCTGCTATTACAACTTCAGAGAACCCAGGTGGGTGGCTTTCAAACTGGTCCACTTCATTGCCCCTTTCATTGCCTTTGGTGAGCTACAAGTCTGGGGTTGCATCTTGCTTCCCTGTCTTCTCATTTTCTGTTTTTCTTTCAGTCTAATTCCTCAGTTGAGGTTTGTAAATTGCTCATGGAATATAGCTTTATTGCTGATATTCAGAACTCTTGAAAAATGACTATTTCTCAGAGATGTCTTCTATGTGTAGCTGGCTTTTAGGTTTAGAGTCTGTTTGTAAGATCTTATCTCTTAAATTTACTAGAGATGAAAAGTTGCTGCCAATTTGGCCCAGGCCCTGGTACTTTGGCCTTGCCTTGTAGTATTGCTTATGACTTCCAGGAAATCTCAGTCTTGGCATAACAGGAAGAAAAATTGATTAGAATAATTATATTACCTTGGCTAAAGTTGTAGTTAGTAGTGACAATAGCATCATGCATAGCCTAGAAAATCACAAACTGTGGCAACTATTATTTGGCACTTTTAACCATATCAATTAGATTTGTGGTAATATAACAAAATCTAAAACAAACCAGAAAATTGTATACAGCAAATATGCCCACAACATGGTAATTTTAACTCAGGGGACAAAATTTAAAAGGGGTTAGGGGGAAAATATAGAAATAGAAGAAGAGGGAGAAATGAGAAGCAAGGCTGGAGGACAAATGAAAATTACCCAAACTTTGGAAAACTGGTAAATAAGACAGGAGGAAAAGAATAAAGGTAGAAATAATAAGAACAGAACAGAACAACAACAACAACAAAACCCCCTAGTAACAATGTTCACACTCATGTAAAAACAAGAAGAATCAAGAAAAAGCAAAGAGGACTGGGGATTTAGCTCAGTGGCATAAGTGCCTACCTGGCAAGTGCAAGATCGTGAGTTCAATCCTCAGTACAAAAAAAAAAAAAAAAAAAAAATGTCTACTTTATGGCATGTCTCTGCTGTCACTTACAGACAGAGTGGGCAAACAGAGTCCAGATCTGTGTTGACTAATACTGGCAAGCCAGCTGTAGCTTTACAGTGGGGTAACGGAAAATCCCAGCAAGCCTACACCTATTGAAGTTCTATTGAAGTTTAGGCTGGTTTCTGGCTGTGAGACTGGAACAAATTTTGTTCAGCTGCAATATTCCATGCTCCACCTACTGACTTGAGTTTAATTCCCTGCCAGCTTGAACTTGGTTCCTTGACCTCCTGCTAATTTGAACTCAATTCCACATCACCCTGACACTGGGAGCTGCTGGATGGAGTCACCTCAAAGCTGCTTGGAGTTAATGAGCTCAGCTGGTCCCTCTCCAAGATGGTTTCCAGCCAATCGCTCTTTCCTTGGGAACATATGAACCCAAATAGCTCACCAACCACTGCAGTCCACTGCATCCACTGCTCCATTCCACTGGTGCCTTTTCTGTAGAGGCCTCTGAGGTCACCAGTAGTAACCAGGTTTGAGCTGCCCCTCCCAGCAAGTCAGGACTCGGAGGAAAAAGTGTTGCTTGCCACCTCCTTCTGCATTGAAATTTCTCTCTTCACTCTCCCCAGGGGCTTCAATCCTCACTTAATCCTCCTTGCTTGGTCTTGGGAACCCACTTCCCTCCTTCTCTTCTTTGCATTGCTGTATTCTAGCACCTAGACACCAAATCTCAGAAAGACCATTTCTTTGCTATTTACCACTCTGCCATCTTCCTGGGAAGTGTCTCTATTTTGACATCTAAAGACACTTCTCAGATCATCCATGGCTCTTTTCTTCCTTGGAAAAAAATATTCTATTTCTTTGATTCTTCCCCCAAAAAAGTTTCGAGGTCCTTAAGAATATCAATTTTTTCCCATCTAAAGGGGCCCCACTTTGTCTATATATTTTAATGTATGGGAACTGAAATGTTACATTATTTCAGATGTTTTCGGCTAAGTTTAGAATACATGAAGTAAACTTCTCCAGATCTGGATAACAACCTAAGACTGAGTTAGCTTAGAATTGAATTAGAATTGAATATTATGAGTAGCACAAGGTCTCTAATAAAGTCCTATAATAAACTATGATAACCCTTACTTAATATTAACATCAAATAAATCTATTCAATCCTTTTCTAATGGATAACCTTAGACTGAAAAATCTATAACTTTAATTCTTCTCTTTGCTGAGAGACATGCTGGATTTTCACAGAAATGGTTTTATGTAATGGTTATGTAATGGTTATACATCAAGTCTAACATGACAGCCAACATAGGAAAATATACTATAATCACTGCTACACAATTTCCCAAGTTAAATGAATGTTGTAATCTAAAACACTCCATACATGCTGCATGCCCATTCTAATTCTAAGTGACTTAATCTGCTAACATGTTTTCTGGGAAAAACAAGATGTATAAGATAGTAATACTAGGAAAACCCTCTGAAATCAGGTAAATCTGGATTTTAACCCCAACTCTGTCAACTACTAATTATATGATTATAGGTAAGTTATTTAACACTTTAAATACATAAATTATTTTGGGCAAGTAAGGGCTATTTTTTGCACTGGTAAAGTGGGGTCCATAAATATTAATGTACGTAAAGCACACAGATAAATTCTTGACACAAAACAATCATTACTAACTAGCTGTAGTCATTGTTAGCATTAATAAGCTTTGTCTTTTAACTTTTATAAAATCTGTTGAGCTGACACAACACATTGACAGTCTTTACTGTGAATTCATCCATTTCCTAGTGTAACAATTGATTTTGGATTTTTTTTTTTTTTGGCATGAGGGGCCTTCACTGTCAATCAATGAAGAAAGTTTCTGAGTACAGCAATGAATCTATCACCTCCTCACAAATATTCTTTGAGGTTCTAGAAATTGACTATCTAGCCTCTTCTCCCCAACTCTTTATAAGTTATAGATAGAGGCACCAACAACATTTTTAAAGATAATTTTTTCATTTGAGACTGCATATGCTCTGTTTCCTTTAATCTGCTCACTTATACAAACTGTGAGCTAGCTTATACAAACCACCATGAATTCATTTCCACAGTTATAACTTTCATTTCTCAAAATTAAAAGAGCTTCTTTCAGAGGAGAGAAAGTTGGCTGCTTCATATCAACCCTCTATTTTTTACTAAATATATTCCAAAAAGATAGTCTCACATAACGTCACAATTATTTATGTCTCCAAATTCTCATTAGTTCTTCAACCATACTGGACAGGCTATTGATAATTCCATATTAATAAATAGTGACTGATATTTATTTTAAATAGCAGTACACTATTGTACTTTTGGATAAATCATGATTTATTTGTCTATTTCTTTATTGTTGTGTATTTGTTTCCAATTTTTGCTGCAAGGCATGTGCTGAGTAGTCTGGTACATACACAGTTATGATGACTTCAGAATATTCTCCTAAATAAACTATTTAAAATTAAAGTATGAAAAAACAGGACTGATCAAAAAATGAATTCACTTTTTAAGGGTGAAACAGTTTTTCTGCATTGCCAGAAATTAAACAATAACTTTCATTCTTATCAATAATGTATAAGAATATGCTCACAACATTTAGTGTAATATTTTTTACTGTTCGCAAATTGAATAAGTAAATATCTGAAAGCTGTGTGAAGAGTTGTCCTTTCTGATAGGGTTCTTCATTCTTATCTCTCAAAAATTAATGTATAATATTTTAGTGTCTTAAAAAATTCAGTATTTATCAACCTATGTCCACTCGAATAGATAAGGAAAATGTATTTACATGACATGGAGTACTACTCTGCCATGAAGAAAGATAAATATGAGTCTTTGTGGAAAAGTGGATGTTCCTTGAGACCATAATGTTGAATGAAATAAAATGCACACATAAACTTATGCAGTTAATGATTTCCCTTATATGAGAAACTCAAATAATGAATAAAAATCAAAATAAAAGAGAGATAATAGGAAGTAGGGAGATTTTTTAAATAGGAAAGGGAACATTAGGGATAAAGAAGAGGGAAAGTGAATTTTAAAAAAGGAATTCAGATGCTATGCACATGTACCTACTCCATACAAGGATTGTATGAATTATATACTGCAAACATGTATTAATAAAAATAAATATAAATTTATATAGTGAGAGAGAGAGAAAATTTAGTGTTTGGAAGTTAGTCAATTGATATACATTCCAGTTCTAAACTTTCCTCTAGAATTAATTTCTTCTAAATTATGATATTCTCTGTCTTATTCACCATGATATCTCCAGCACATAAATAGTGCCTGCCATATAGCAGATACTAATGAAAATACATTGCATGAACAAAGTCAATGAATTTGAATCAATCTGTTGGGAAAGGTGACCCATGGGAAATCAAATGTACACTTTATTAGTCATCATCATCATCATCATAAGAAGAAGAATTACTAAGACAAATTACTGAGAAGAATTACTTAATTGCTATGGAGAATTACTAAAACAGTCCTCAGGGAAGGTTACCATACCTACTGAGATACGAAGACTAAAATCAGAACTTGGTTGCATAAGATAATATCAGAAACAGTGCTGGAGGATTTAACCAGATAACAACACACTAACCAGCTGGCAAGTGTGCATAAGGAAAGGTGCGCAATGTTCTAATGGTGAAGCAGATTTGTAGGCAACCAAGAAACAGCTCATCTCAGTTTCTGACAAGTGCTCTCTTTCACCCAACCACAAGATGGCGGTAGGTACTGGGGAGCTCTTGGTTCAGTTGCTGGATACATCTGAAATTGACTGTCAGCTTTCTCTTAACCAGAGAAGTTAATTCCTAACTCTGGTTTGAGAACAGTTTCAGAATCTCCACCACAAATAACTCTCAGAAGCATAATAGGAAAATACCAGTTTCTGCTAATTTTAAAAATAAAGTCTGTGTGATGAAAGAAAGCAAGCATTTCACTATCCCAAAACCAAATGGGGATCCACACAGTTGTACTGCCTCTTTGGATAAGCCTAAAAAGGCAAGTATATTTGCTTGAACCAAAGATTATAATCCTGGAATGAAGAAGACTTAGAAGATAGGAGAATATGGTCTTCAAATATCTTAATGCATGCTACTATGAAGCAAAAATATTCAATTCTCCTTTGGGCAATATCAGTGGGAGGAAATTTTTTTAAATGGCTGAAGATTATAGGGAGGCCATCTAACATCACAGTACACTGTCTCCACTGTCTCAATAGTGTCAGGCACTGGGCCAAACATCAATGAACACCTATAAAAGTTCTTCATTTTGATAGGTGAGCATGACTTTATATTACATAAAATATATTTATACTAATAATAAGACAAAAATATAACAATGGGAATGTAAAGTATTTCAGATGATTGCCAGTATTTACTTCTCTTCATTGGCAGGAAGACTGTTACAGTTTCCAACATGAAATGACTTGTAAACATAGTTTTCAGATTATTATTTTTTCAATTGAGGTAATACATTGGATCATGAGAAGATTTCATAAGATAAAGTTAATTTCAAATTTGTTCTGAAATGCCCCTTGGTGAATTTAAAGGCAATGCTATTGATTCAACTATATAAGGAAACTCAGGAATTGGAAAGCTTTCAAAAGCTGGTGTGGTTTGACTACACTATAAAGTAGAACACACTGCAGAATGAGCTGTGAACTACACTGCCCGACATGGTCACCATGCACTGTAAGTGGCTATTAAAAAACACTTGAAATCAGGTTAGTAAGGCAAAGACATGAATTTTTCATTTTGTTTAATTGTACTTTATTTAAATCTCAGTATCTGCATGTGGCTAGTTGATATCACATTGGGCAGCACAATTCTAGAGTTCAGTGAACAATAATATTTGAAAAAATAGAACCTTTTCAGAGAACCCAAGAGCAATAGTGAGACAGAAGATAACTAAACTAAAGACACAATTTCACAAGACTGAAAGTAATCAGATCAGAAATAATGTCTCAGGTAAAAGAAGAAATCACAAGTATAATGAAAGAATTGTTGAGCATATCTAAAGAAGGCATAGATTAAAAAAAAGAGGAGCAGAGCAAAATGATGGAAACCTTTATTTATGCATGAAACAGATGCATGAAACAGATTCAGAGAGATATTCAGGAAATTAAAAAGTCAAAAGCTCACAAAACCATTTGAATGAGACTAAAGATAGACTTTCAGACCTTGAAGACAGACCACAGCTAGCAATTGTGAAAGGAAAGATCTCTTTAAAATAACAAGGAACCAGGAAAAAATTCAGTAGCGTAAGATGTTGCAAAGAAAAATAACTTAAGAACAATAGGTATCAGAG
The DNA here is from genome assembly GCA_004027295.1 of Dolichotis patagonum. NCBI lineage: Eukaryota > Metazoa > Chordata > Mammalia > Rodentia > Caviidae > Dolichotis > Dolichotis patagonum. Next base: position 51,194 of record PVJX010008787.1, read on the forward strand.
AAGAAGCAGGGGTCAAAACAAATGAAATAAAAATACTGTTTACAGAAGTAAAACCAGAAAACTTCCCAAGCATGGAAGGATCTGGCATGCAGATAAGCGAGACATATAGGACTCCACATAGCCATAACCAAAGTAAATCTACACCCAGACATATAACAATTAAGGTCCCAGAAATTCAGCACAAGAACAGAATGTTTAAAGCTGTTAGAGAAAAGAAACAGATCACCATAAAGGAAAACCAATCAGAATCATGGCAGACTTGTCAACACAAACCATCAAGCCAAGAAGAGTTTGGAGTGAAGTATTTCAAACTCTGAAAGAAGACAACTTCCAACTCAGATTGATCTATCCTGCAAAACTATCTTTTGAAATTGATAGAAAAATAAGCTACTTTCATTATAAGGAACAACTGAAGGAATTCATGACCACCAAACAAACCCTATAGAGAGTGCTGAAGGATATTCTAGAGAGAGAGAAAGATGACCATGGTTCCAGGAACAGTAGCAGAAGAGGGTCACCAAACAGGACAGGCAACTCAATGAAGGGAAAAAGTGGAGGGCCATCAGCAGGAGGATAGCAGGGCGGAGATGAACCAATGCATACCAGTTGTAACCATTAATGTAGAGGGCCTCAATTCAGCAATAAAAAGAAACACAGGGAGAGTGGATTAAGAAACAAGATCCATCAATATACTGTAACAAGAAATACATTTAACTTGAAAGGAAATTCATTGACTTAAAATCAAAGAAAAGAAAACAATTGTTCCATGTGACAGGAGACCAGAAAAAGCAAGGGTAAGTTTCCCACCAACCACAGAATGGATAAAAAAAAATACGGTATTTTCATACAATGGAAAGCTACCTAGCTATAAAGTAAGATAATCTCAAAGCTCTTGTAGGAAAATGTATGCAACTGGAGATTATCCTCAGGGGTAAAGTGGTTTGGGCTCATACAGGTAAACACTGAATTATCTCCCTAGCATAAAATACTGAAGGAGTTATTGGGATCCAAAAATCATAGTACGTAGTATGAAAGTGATAGAGTAGGAAACACCTAACAAGGGAAAATGGTAACCACTGTTAATTTCCCATTATCTTGTTTTATATTCTTGCATTGTTTTCATAATTTTGTTAGGTTTCAGTTTATTCTTTCCTGTTCTGTTAGATTTTACTGTGTCTGATGGTATGGGCAGCTATTTGAAGATAATGGGCTGTACTATGGTAACCATGATTGATTTCCTATTATCTTGTTTTGAAGCACTATAATGCTTTCATTCTTTTGTCTTGATTGGTAATGTTTTACTTGATTTTATTATGTGTGATAGTTTGAACTGCTATTTTGAAGAAAACAAGAGACATAGTAGGCAAGATTCATTTTCTATTATCTTGTTTTGAAGTCTCATATTGCTTTCATTCTTTCGTTTTGATTGGTTTTAATCTACTGATTGATTTTATTATGTGTGATGGTATGGACAGCTATTTTGAAGAAAACAAGAGACATTATGGACCCATTTTTGATTTCCTAATATCCTGTTTTCAAGTCCTCTAATGCTTTCATTCTTTTGTTCTGATTGGTTTTATTCTATTTTGTTTTGTTTGATTTTATTATGTGTGAAGATACAGACACTTATTTTGAAGAAAACAAGAGATATTATGGTAGCCATTGTTGATTTTCTGTCATCTTGTTTTGAAGTCCTGTAATGATTTCATTCTTTTGTTTTCATTGTTTTTGTTCTGTTTTTTTTTTATTATGTGTGATGGTATAGACAGCTATTTTGAAGAAAATGAGAGACATTATAGTAGCCATTGTTGATTTTCTTTTGTCTTGTTTTGAAGTCTTTTATCACTTGCATTCTTTGTTCTGATTTGCTTTATTTTGTTTTGTTTTATTCTCTTTAAAATAAAATTTAAATGTGCACTCATAGATCCAGTGTTTTTGATACTTTCTGGTCAATGAACTCTCTCTACAAGTTTCAAATGAAATTCACTGAACAGTCAACAGTGTTGTATGGGGTGCTTGTTCAGTTTTTCCAATGGGAAATGAATAAATATAATGGCTTTGATGTATAATGATGAAAGTTACCTATTTCAACCCAATCTTTGTTAGTCAAAGGAGGATGATATTTTTTCTTGAAACAATTTAGTTTAAAACTTTTAATAAAACACAAAATCCAGAAAAATCAATGTTCCTGATACTATGACAATGAAGAACTAGAGAAAGAGGTTTTTGCAATATGACCATCTAATCAAATAAATATCAAGAGGCTCTTGCAATGTGATCATCTAGTCAAGTACATACATATGTAATAAAGACACAAAAACTGCAAAGATTATTTACTACAAGCAAACAGCAAATATAGCAAACAGAGTAGTAACTATCTCCTGGTTTCTAAAACAGACTGCTTATTGAACTGCCCAGGAGCACCACTGAAACAAGGCTGAAATGAAATGAGCACACACAGATGAAGATCCACAATATGACAGCCATGTAGAAAGACATCTATTCTGTCTCCCAGACAGTGGTAAGTATCTTCATGCCACTGACATGGGGATAATAATTGGACTAAGGATAGTCCACCAAATCAGTGATTAAAATTTATTCTTTAGAAATACCAGAATCATCCCCAAAGGGAAGCAGAGGTTCAAAAATATTCAAACTATTAGAACAGACAGAAAAAGGAAACAAAGAAAGGTTTTAACTTTTATGAGTTAACAAGGCAGAAATTCTCACTTATCTCATTTGGTCCAAATTGGCAGGAGAAAGGGTAGGGTGATAGCTGTGGAAAGTTGGTTATGCGAGGTGCGTGGAGATACAAAGGGAAATGTGAGGATGCGTGTGTTATTAAGGAAGCAGAAAACTGTCATAGGGAGGGATATGATGGAGATGTGTAATGGATATGGGGGGATCCAGGAGACTGGGGAGGCATCTGGAGGGGTTGAAGATAGAACATTTGAGGGGTATTCTGATGGAGCACACGTGATTGAGTAAAGGTATGATGGAGAGTGTAAGGGATGTAGGGAATGGGGAAGGCCAGTTAAGGATATGAGAGTGTGGTGGTATATGGGTTGTATGTGGCAAGGGTATGCATACTAGGGGGTGCATATGGTGAGCATGCAATAGACATGAAAATATACATGTATATGTATATATAGTTGTACACATCTGTGTATTTTTCTATTAATGTAATGGTACAAATGAACACTTAATTTTAAATTTCCTTTTGATTTTTAATGCCTTACCTTCAAATTACACTATATGCAATATGTAAAACTGCCATTTGCAAGTGGTAAAAATTCAAATTAAGCACATTGATTGCTACATTTGTGGAAATATCTTATTTTAAATAAATCAAGCTGAGTTTCTTCACAAACTCATGAAATCAATATTAGAATAATTCAAGTATTTAAAGGCAGAAATCTTATTGTACATTTGTTCTATAGCCATTTTGAGACCTTAGAGATAGATTACTAAAAGTGAAATTGTTAGCATGCCACCACATTTCTTCTTGGAAACTACAAAAGACAAGTGATCATCTTATCTCCAGGAGGATGATATCTCTTCCTTATCAACCAGAATGCCATCAAATCAGGGACAGGTGGAAGTTAAAAACTGGAAAAACACATGTGAATACACAAAATTCCTTTCCAGGTCCCTACATGTAGTTTCCTCCTTGCTTTCAGAATTGCTCAGTCTCATCTTCTCTATGTCATTTTAGCTGATGGCAATATGTCTGAATGAGCACCATCAACATTTCAATAAGCATCATATTCTATTAAAACGTGCACAATCTGGCTGATCCTCCTGGGACTACTTTCTCACTGCATGGTTATTTTAAATTCCCAGCCCATTTTGAAGAATAAGGTCAGCTTTTAACTAAAGTCAACTTTTGGCCTACTCCTCAGAGAATAATTAAAAACGAATAGTCATTCTGCATAAATTTTATTTTCTCTACCTCTTGGTTCATTTGGGAGCATTGATATCTGAATTATTTTCTTTTGTTCATTAAATATAAATACAACCTATACAAAAGTAATGCATTTCTAATCTGATTTAAAAGGATTTTATTTTCACATTCTTACCTCTGAATTGTTAAGGTGGCATTTGTGAGTTCCTGAAAACCAGCCATCACTTGAACACTGGTCAATGTCTACTTTCTGAAGATTTATATCAACTTTCATGACACCCCTAAAAGTGAAAAGATAAAAAGAACAAATTGAGGCTTTACAATGTCTGACACTATTCTATTGTGGAAATCAGCCAAACAATCATGAAGAATACACTAAAATTGTCCACCCATATTTAACTAAATTGTACCAAGTGAAGACATACCATAGAACAAAATTAGTAAGAAATAGTTTTACATAAGTCCCAAAAACTGATTTGCATTGCTCACTGTCTTCATCTCCTCATATAATGCCTGACACATAATAAGTGGTCAGTAAAAATTTATTGACTGAAGCTCCACCTAGATTGCATTGGGCACCGTAGAAAATTTAACTCTAAAATAATACTTGCCCTCAAAACCTCTTTTATTAAACAAAATCACACCTGAGCTCTCATTTCTTTTCTTTCCACTTCTATTTCCTGTTGTGGAACTATGAACAAGGAAGTTGGAGAGGACAGTATCAGAAAACAAGCTTCTTTTTCCTTTGATTTTCTATCACAATAACTCTATACACCCCTCGGATCTTTCAGTGTCTCACAGCAAGCCAGATATTTACATCATCTACTGAAATGCTGATTAACATTCTTTTCTTTTAAATATCAAAAAGGGGAGAGGTCTGCATATCACTTATCTATTTGAGGAATCAATAAGAAAGAGAACTCCCAAATGTACAGCCAAAATCTAAATTGCCAAGAAAGGTTCAAATTCATCTAAGATTTCTCCATCTTCTCTATTCAATTTCTTATATGTTCCTAAGATCACTTCTGTTTTTCAGCAGCACCAGCACTTCTAGCACCACAAGCTGCAGCAGCAGCAGCAATCTGCCCAATGCTGATTTATCTCACCTGGACTTTATTGAAATAACTATTGTATGCCTGGGACTCTGAAACCTGATGCTTTATAACGCAGGTTTTCACAAACAAGAAAAGTGTAAACATCCAATTATGAAGTAAGACATATTTTCATTTTAAGTTAGACACTCCCAAGTTAATCTATTTTCATTATGACATTAGCTAAATAAAACATGCAAAAAGGCCCAAATTCCTCATGGTAGTTTATATAGTTCACCATAAAGTCCAACAAATTACAAAATAAATACAAACAAAATTATAAAACAAAAAGTAAAATATTAATTTAAGCAAATCAATGTGGTTGATACACTGAGTCACTTTAGAAGTTTAACTGAGAGACTCAGCAGGGAGCAAGGGTTCTTACTTTGCAAACATCCTCATCCTGTGCAAGAGGAGGGCAAGGAAACACTGTAAGTGGTACACCCACCCTGGAGGGTGGGTGGCCTGTGTACAACATAAAGGAGAAAAAGAGGTTCATTCCTCCCCCCTCTTTTGGTTTGGCTGCTTTTGTTGGCTGCTGCCTTGAACTGCTGACCTGGTACCATGCCTCCTGCCTCCGAACCAGCTGATTATGAACTGAAATCTCCACAAACTGTGAGCTAAATAAACCTTTCCTTCTTTCATTTTGGGTGCTGGGTGTTTTGTCCCAGCAATGAGAGAAAACTAACCAAGACAATCTGTGATCATGCTGTAGCAGGCAACTGAGTTAGTCAGAAATATTGAGACAGGGCTGGGTCCTCAAAATAGAGCCAGTGCTCTATTTTGGAAATAGAAACTGGAAACTGCCAGGGAAGCTGACTCCTCCTGCTGTGGACCAAGCCTCAAGACAAAAGACCATACAAATGCACCCATATCCTGAGGATTGATACCTTAAGTAGTTCCCATCCCATCCCCCCATTTCCCCCTAGGAAAGTCACTGCTCTGTAAGACTGTCTGCTTCCTATGTGACTTGCTTTCCCATTTGTCCCTAATGTAATCAATTTTACCTAACTATTGATCTTATTGGCTAACTATAGTTATGTCCCACCTTATGCCCATCTGCTTTGTGAGTTCCCAGTCTTCCCCTGCCTTGAACCCATAGTTTTACTCTATAAAAGTCCCTGTAAAAGACAAGAGTCCTGGGCAACCCGCTTGGGACCGCCTTCTGTCTCTCTCCAGACAGAAGTTTTCTCTCCATAAATATATTCTACTCTCCATCTCTGTTGTTCCTAAAATTCATTCTTCGATTTTAGAGAACACGAACTCATGGACGTAGTAGGTCTGGAGTTTCATTCTCCTATATCAGTGCTTTACCAATATTGAATCACCTTTCAAAACACAAATATAGTAGTTCTATTTGATCACATCTTATGATTCTTTTCATTTCTTTCCTCCTTTAAATTACTGTGAAATCTTTCAACAGAAAGGCTTAATGACATTTAAGTTTCATTTGGGGTGAATAAATCACACCTTTTTCCTCTGTTATTTTCTTTAAACTGCAACAATATACTATACTGCCTAATGCTAACACTCCCCAAATAGACAAAGAAAACAAACTGGGATAGTAAACCTTATGCCAGTGTTTGGTTATCCAGATAACCTAGAATATGCTGAAGCTATATTATGGTTTAAACATGAAGTGTTTCCCAAAAAAACTTAAAGATTGAAGGCTTGTTCTCTAATATAGTAATGGTCATAGTAATGATTAGATTATGAGAGTGCCAACCTCATTCCATGGACTAATTCATTCATGAGTTTACAGCTGATAGGCTCCGGTTAGGGGAAGTAAGTCTCTGGGGACATGCCTTTAAAGTGTATGTCTGGTCCCTGTCCCTTCCTCTCTCATTTTTTCCATTTTCTACTTCCTCACTGGTATGACTTGCCATGCCCTTTCATGGGAATGTTCTGCTTTACTTCAGACTCACAGCAATGAACAAATCAAGTGTGAAATTATGAGCCAAAATAAATCTTTTCTCCTTTATTTTAGGTATATCAAGTATTTTTTTCTAACAATAGAAAGCTAATTGACCCAAGTTAATTTTTTAGATGATCATTAAAACAAAAATCCAAAATTATCATAAAAAATGTGCAAATCACTCAAAATAACATAATCCAGCTTATAAAACACTACTATATGGATCAAAATGCCACAACACACAAATTCATGTGATAACTAACTAGATTCCTAAATAACCTAATGCTTTAACTCAGTTCACTCCTCTGCTCTTTCAACAAATATTTATTTTCTGGTGTGAGCATTTTCAATATAAGATATTCTATGGGGGATACAAAGGTGAATGACATAGGTCCTGTCCCTGAGCAATGCCAAAAGTACAAAACATTTTAAAAAGTCTAAAGATTTCTAAAGGAGAATGAAAGCTGAATTCATTGAGGAATTCATTTGTTCATTTGTGAGGAATATAAAAGCTATCAGTTGGAGTAAAGGAGGGATTCAATAAACACCTGTTGACTTGTTGACTATTGTCACCACTTGGATTTTCACAGGGACACATTCCACAAAGGTCATGCCAAACATCTAAGCTTATTTCTAATTTTACTTTATGGCCTTTAGAAAATAGCATATTCATTACTCAATAAGTATTCATTGAGTGCCAATAATAAGCCACAGTTGTTTGTTAGTAAGAAGGGAGAAGAAAAATCTGCATTTGTAGAGCTTAATTCTACCATGAGTTAGAAAATAAACAAACACTATAATAAATTAATAAAAGTGATTATGTTATAAACATTATACTATATGCTACAAAGGAAGAAATGATATGGAATGAGATGGTATAAGCCTGTGAAAGGGACAGGAAGAGGATGGGCTAAATTTGTTTTAAATAGTTGGCTAGAAAAATCCTTAGTGAGGTGAGATTTCTAACTCACTGTGCTGTTGAGTAGATAATTACAGCACTATACATTTACACTCTCAATCACCAGTGTCAAAATTTCCCACTGGGCTACTATTGTCCACGGCAATTTGATAGTCTTTCTTTGACTGTCTTATTTAGAAAGTGTTTCTAGGTAGTAAACTAACTGGAATATTCATTTCTATTTATATCACAACCATCTGTAATAATGAGGTTAAGTTTTCTTCACCACCCTCAGTACTAGCAGAGCTTAGTCTCAAGATAATGAAAATCTCAACACTTTCCAGTTTACTCAGGAACATTGGCTACTTTAGAATTATAGGAGGCTGAAATTATTCTAGTCCTCTTCTGGAAAAGACTAGCTTCAGAAGTGGGTATCTTAATCCCTTAATTCTAAATTCATTTATGGAAACCCGAGTCACTACACACTTAGCTTGTGAAGCACTTCATACTTGTGCAAAATCACCAGAGGTAATGAGCCATGTTTTTGCCAGCTGGGAAATCAGCCCTGACTCATCTTCATTAGCACCTTGTCTTGGTGCTCAGAGACCTACAAAACCCTGGGGAAGACACTGCAAACTTGGGGGGCAGGATGGAGGCTTAGGGGATGAAATGAACAGAAAATGTTCACTTTACAGTAAAAGATAATGTGCTGAGAGAAACACAGAGACCCAAACATCTTTGGTCTCCTATGTGAAGATATAGATGAAGGCCAGCCAGAGGCTCTGGTCCCCTGCACCCTGAATCCCCTGAGCAGGCACCTCTGGGGCGGAAGTGCTGTTCCTATATCCATTGAGGAGGCACTGTTGGGAAGTCCTGAGAGTGATGCAGTGGTTTCTGTTTTCATCCTTCAAGATAGAATAGCAAAGATTTAAAGAAGGCTGGTAGGAGTTTCCAGAGACTGGAACATATAACAAATATCTAAGAGCTCAGCTGCTCTGCAGACTACCATGTAGTAACTTTACTTGTCATCAGAGGCCTGAACCACAGCAAGCCCAAACTGGATATATCCTTGGTGATTCCTCTGATGTCCCTCATGAACTGGCCTCCAGGTCAGGACAACTGCCAAATGCCTTAACTTGGACTCTCCGCATGTTTCTTGTATCTTGACCTTTCCTCTCCATCTCTGTGACTATTGCCATGATTCAGACCTTCATATCCCATAGGGCTAATTTCTTTTAATAATAGCTGCTTGCGTATGGCATTGCTCCAGGTAAAGATACTGGTTTATAGCTTCTGAAGTTTATAAGGCCCATTAGGATCTTTCTTTCAGAAGCAAATATAGAATTATTAGTACACACACACACACACACACACACACATATATAAAAGCCCTATAGCTTTGTGTTACAACTGGATAGGTAGATAACAGTACAGTATTACCAAAAGCCAATTCTGTACTAGAATGACAATAACTTAGCTATACTCAGAAGTGACTATAAACTATATGTGTAACTAATCCAGCCTAAATAATCCTGAACTTTCTTAGCTGCTTTCCAAAGATGCCCCGTGATTAGTGAATGCATAATGGAGGCATGCTATAGTAGAAAGAGACTGTTTCAGTTAAAATATCATACTTTTCAAAAATTTACAAAAACAGTTGACTGCAAAACTCATTCCTCTGCCCAATCCAGTACTTAAAAAGGTCCCCATGCAAGCTAAAGGAACACTAAGGCTTATTATCATACATTGAAGTTTAAATATCATACGCTACTATTTGTGTAATCTTTGAAATGAGGAAATCTGATCCTTATAATTCTCTCCTTAAGATCAATATTCTCAGTTTCCTAAAGAATAGAATTTAAGCTCTATGTTATAACACTATTATTAGGCTCCTACTATTTCTGAATTTTGGAATATTTTTGCAAAAGGTTCGTGCTTCCTCACAAAACCGTCTTTGTTTATAGATCCCTTTATAACTGAAGCCCTATATTCTAAATTGCACTTTACCTTGTGACTCCTATCTGGCCCCTTTCTAAAGCTTTATGTGAACTGCAAACTACTTCCATGTTCTCACTAGAATCCACTCTCCTTTATGTCCCTTAGCACACTATACTAGTTAATTTTTAGTGATCTATTTCCATACTAGACTAAATTTTCATGGTCCATGTCTTTCTTTTGTACTATTTTCCCTTAGGTTTCTAAGTCTTCCAACCTCCAAAATTAACTTTGAAGAAACTTCAGGTACTAAAGACAAGCAAGGAGTAGCTAACAATGACCTTATTATGGGTGATACATTTTGTCAATTTGAGACATCTAGAAGCTTGACTAAGTAACACAGCAGTTCTATACCTTGTATAGAGGGCATGTTCTTCCTGCTCTAAGATGTTGTTAATCATGTAAACTTGAGAAGTTTAGAAGTTTAACTGTGTAAATTATCAGGGGGCCAGGGTCCTTACTTTACAAACATCCTCATCCTGTGCAAGAGAAGGGCACAGAGATAGTGTGAGTGCTACACCTACCAGAGGGTGGGTAGCCTGCTTCTAATATAAGGCATAAGAGGCTTGTTCTCCTCACCTTGTGTTCTTGTCACCTTTGCTGCCTTCTGCTGCATTGAACTGTCACCTCAGTGCCACATCACCCTACTTTGGAGCCAGCTGGTCATATACTGAAACCACCACAAATTGTGAACTAAATAAACCTTTCCTTCCTTAATTTTTTGGGCATCAAGTATTCCTTCTCAGCAACAAGAGAAAAGTAACCAAGACAGACCCCCCAAACAAACAAATAAAACAAAGTGAGAGAAAGAAAACCCAAGCAAAATGAAAACATTGTTTTGGGTGGAAAGAGATACTAGATATATTGAGGGAAGCTTTAAGATTCTGCTCTTTCTTCCCCATCTTAGTTTGGACATAATTTCCTCTTTCCATTGACAACCAAAAAACTTGACAATGAGTCTATATAATCAGAATTGATAGAATACCAGAAAAGTTACAAAATTAAAACAGGCACCTAACAATAAGTATCCAAAACAGAATCTGGTGCCTGGAAATGACTTGCGGCCATAAGAGAAACCTGAAATATGTGGCACTAGCTTTGGGACCAGGCAGAGGCAGAAGTTGAAAGGGCCTCAATGATAATTAATGAAAGTGGGAATCTATCAATGAATACAAGAGGCAATGAAGAGAAGGTAATTCAAACAGAAGGAAGGGGACTTTTATTACATAAAAGGTTGAAAGGTCAATGGTATTGTAAATTGTGAACAAAAGAATTTGCACATCTGGCTGAGGAAGTTTCTTGACAAATGTAGAGTACTATTCTTTCTAGCCATCTATGACAAATACAAAGACACAGACTAAAGAAAGAGCTGCTAGGTTTTTTGTTTTGTTTTGTTTGGGCTTTTAAAAAATTGTGATAAAATATAAACAACACAAAAATCTAACACCTTCACTTGTTTTGTCTTGCAAATTGAATCTCTGTACCCATCGTAGCAATTCTCCATTCCCCATGGCCTAGGTCTTGGAGTAGAATACTGTAATGGCTTACATGTAGACATCTCCCCAAAGTCTTGTGCAGTCATAGACGGGAGTTTTGAAGGTGGCTGGATTAGGATGTGTGAATGTGATTAAGAGTGAGAAACTGAGGTTAAGAACATGGATAATGGAAGCCCCACCCTGGATATGGGTGGCACCAATCAGAGGTTTGTAGCCTGGATGGAATAAAAAAGGAAAGAAAGAAGGCAGGCTACCGCTGCCACCAGTGTTCCTACTGCTGCAGTTGCTACCTTCCGCTTGCCATGCCATGAACTGCTTCTCCTCCGTAATGCCCCTCTGCCATGCCGCACTGCCTCACTCAGTCAACTATGGTGTGAAACCTCTGCAAATTTTCCTCCTTCAACTTGTGGCATTCAGGTATTTTGTCTCTGCAGTGAGATAGTAAGACAACCACCATTTTACTTTCCATTTATATGAATGTGATTATTCAAGCACCTCATATGTGTGTGATCATACAGTATTTGTCTTTTTGTAATGATTTATTTCATTTAGTACAGTGTCCTCAAGGTTTATCTATGTCATAACATGTATGAGAATTACCTTTTTAGGACTGAGTAATATTCCATTGCATTACACATACACCATATTTTAGTTGTACATCTATGGATGTACACTAGGTTTTTTTCCCCCATCTTTTGGCTATCGTGAGTAATGCTGTTATGGAATGTCTTCATTTTTAGTGGAATTTAGAAGAAATATAAAAATGTGGGGCTATTGCCGTTTTAAATTCTCAGCCTCATTCTCTCCTAGGAAAGATTCTCAAAGCATGTAATGGCATCAGAGTAAAGAACTACCCTGGATGGTGCTCTGAAACCTAAAGACCTAAAAAAGATCTGACTCACAGAACATTTCAGACAGACCAAAGTTCTAATGTTCTTAGGGTTATCCCTGCCAGACCTTTCCAAGATTCTTAAGGCACCATAGCCACAGAGCCAAGAATTTTTTTTAAAAAGAAAAATTTGCCTGTCTCAAAGAAATCTGTGTGTGTGTGTGTGTGTGTGTGTATCCTTTCTGGTACAATGGAGTCAAGAAAGCTTCTTAGAAAACCCACAACACCTTTCATTAAGTGACACTGACAGTAAAGGGAAAGGAGACAACACAAAATTTTACAATATGGGGGCCGCGACATCTCTGGTAAAGAAGCAAGCTCAGAAAGTCATTCAGTTGCAAACACAGGCAGTTTCTTAGGGGAAAGGAAGGATAACTCAGAGGACAGATTCAAGACCACAAACAGCTCGACCTTCAGAGAGGTACTCCGTAGGCGCAGGACTGGGATCTTAAGAAAAGATTTGGTTG
>PVJX010008788.1:0-63877 GCA_004027295.1 Dolichotis patagonum
GCACATTAATAAATAAAGACAGACAGTAGAATTACAGCTTTTTATCTGTCTGTGGCAAACAGACTACGGGATTTGAGGAATTCAAATCTTGAATAAATCAAAGAAATTTGTATAGAATTGGGGCTAGTAATTCAAAACTGTGCACATGCTAGTTTGTACCCAATGCTGAGCCAGATAGGAATAATTGAAAACATAAAAGAAGCAGAGAATATATTATTATCAGTTTTATATCCACCTGCAGTTTTGTGGGAGAAATATGGCACACAGTGGAAATAACTAATGAACAGTACCTGGAGACATCTAAGTAAGCTTTGAGATGTGCAGTTTGGGTAATGAGTGTTAGAGGGGCTTTGCATTGTAGCACAAAGCCTGCTCCTAACATAGGGATATGTGTGGCTGCTTCAGCAGCTTCTTTATCCCACAGACCTGTGAAATACAAAATGTTAGATCATGTTCACTGTCTTCAAACTTGATCTTCCAGGATTGAGTAAAAAATGACTGCTAGTGTTTTGCTATATGGACTATGAAATTATAGACATGCCAGAGGTGTCTTTGTCACTACCTGTGAGACTTGGGTCACTGCTGTTCTTGGTTCTGAAATGTCCAACAATATGGCACGGCCCAGCTGTCTAAAATATTCACTCATTCATCCATCAAGCCACTAGTCCATTCCTTCTATCAATAACTACAAGTTGTACTATATCACAGGTTCAGTGCTAACCTTATGAGACACTTCACATTCTACATAGACAAAGCATAGATTTTGGTGAGTATATGTAGTTATAACTCTGTTCTTCACATACAGTGAGACAGAATGTCACTTTGCTTTGACTTCATGTTTATGAATGATAAATTGGCTATATCTGTTGTATATAAACTGTACTTTATTGAATTCTGTGACTTCTTCCTCAGGGTTGCCTGGAGTATATTCTAGAACAGCCATTCTCAACCTAAGACATTTTACCTGACCCCCACCCCAAAAGACATTTGGTAGTGTGTGGGAATGTTGAAAAAGAACAACGGTTGCTACTGTGATCCAGTGGATGGAGAACAAGGATACTGCTAAAAATTCTACAGTGCGCAAGCCAGTTCTTCACAATAAAGTCCCATGTAGTCCAAAGTGCCTCAGATGCCCAATATAAGTAATGCTGCTGTTGTAGTCAGGGGTTGTGCAGAGAACAATTAGAATAAGGACATGGAGTTTATACTATTATTTTTATAATGGTCACCCAGAGTTAACACAAGAAAATGCAGGAAGTCTATCCACAACACTGAAGACATAGAATATTCAGCCAAGGGCCTGAATCCCACAGCAATGTTCCACAGAGTCCACATGAAGACCCAGAGCTCATGACAATGCCTCCTCCCATAAGTCCAACTGGAGGTCTAGAGCCCACAAGAAGGACTCACACCAGTCTCTTTTACGGATCCATGCTGGGAAGGCCCAAAGGTCAACAGTGGAAACTAGGAAGTCTATGCCAGCAGGGTGAAGGAGCTGTGCTGATAGGTTCAGGGTTCTATGCTGGAGCCAAGAAGTCACACTCACAACAAAAACCAGGGCTGTCCTGAAAAGCACCACAGCCATCCTCAGTGACACAGAGGCCCCGAGCTCCTCCGACGACAAGCACAGTCGAGTACATGCCAGGAAGCCAGTGTGACGAGTTCATCCTGGAGACCAAGAAGCACACGTCTTCCCCGCTGGAGCCAGGAAGAAATGCTTGATGTGAGGCCCAGAGCTTCCCCAGGAGAACCAAGTGCTCAAACAGCAACACATAGGAGAACCCACAATGCCTCAATGCATTAACGCCTCAATGCATTAACAGCTCCCTTCTCCTTCTATTTATGCTGGCAACTTTCCTCAGGTGAAACATCTATGCTCAGCAGCATGGTGATTCAATCCAGCTGGCATTAAATTGACCACCAGTTTTTAATCCATAACAGCTGCCATGAGACTGAGCTGATAGTACTCTGGACCTTCTAGTCTACAACACCAAATTAGAACCACTTTTACTTTGTGGTTGTGCAGGCATACATTTGGCAGGCAATAAACTTGAATATGCAGATTTTATTTTTCTACAGTGGAGCTTAAATTATCTAATTCCTTTAGTATGACTCTCAGTCAATTCAGAATTCATATGCAGATATTTCAAGCTTCAGACCCTTTTTTTATTCTTCTCAGTAGGCCTGAACCTACTCCTCTGTCTCTTAAAACTATCTTGGAATTGAGACAACTTAAAGGGCTTAAGCACAGGTTCAGTCTCCTGGACCCCTCAGTCCCATACCGCTATGCTCCCCTCTTTACTGCCTAATTCTCCAATTTTTGTCCTTGCTACTTTTGTCCCAACCTGCTATAAATACCAGCACTCACCACTTCTGCAATAGCACATTCATGTCACATCTGGAATGGCATTTTTGAATTCCCCCTTCCTACTCCTTTTTCTACTTTGGGGTTCCTAGAAATATCCTATGTGCTGCAAAGCCTCAGTCTAGGGTCCTCTCGGATGCTTTGTCCCTGTACCTCACCTTGCAACATCTCTGGGTTCAGTTGTAGTCTGGTGCTTGAGAAGGACATTTGAAAAGCTCTTGCCCTACTGTGATAAGGGTCTAAGAAGCGGGGTACGTTTCTTTCCTGCCTTTGGTCCTCCCTATCCTTCCTCAGCCTCCTTCGCAGAGACACCTTTGCAGCAGCTCATACTATTGCTATCCTCTTCTCCATTCTTTCCTCCTCCCAGCTGGTTGAAATTTATTTCTTTTTAAGAATGAAAAGTGGCTTCTACACAATCGGGTATTCTTTCTAATCTTACTGTATATAGCATAAAATTAATGCTCTTATTTTTATCAAAAATCCCACTTCAGTAAATACTTTATTCTTTGAAAACTGTGGCTCTTGAAATAGAAAAACTTTATCCTTTAAGTTAATAACATTGCCTTGAATTTCAAAACCCTAAATATAAAAATTGACTTTGCAATCCCGTAGTTTGGCCTCCTTTAATGATAGGAATGCTACTGAGTCCATGGGAAGTAAGTTTCAGGATTAATAGTTATAGTTTTAATGTGCTTTAAAAATATAATCTGCTTTTTAAAAGGAAAAGAGGGAAGCACGGAAGGTAGGAAGGAATTGCAAGGTGGTCTCCATTCATCACGCAGTGATCTAAATACATGGAAGTCTGGGTCTTGAGTTGACTGTGTTCCTACCTTAGTATATAATTTTCCTCCCTAAGTTACCATGGGAACAGGGGGCTTCTGGAATTTCTACAAGGAAGAAGGAGACCCATGTGCAATTTTTCCCTTTAAACTCACTGTTAAGGGAAAACTGAGACTGGATAATTGAAAACACTTCACACGAACATTTGGCTAGACGCTACTCATATATTATTCCTATCCAGAATGCTTGCTTTGAACTAAAAGAAATTTTCAAAGAGGTAGAAAAATATTCCAGGAGAAAAATAATGAATATAGTTATCAAGCTTAGAGATTGAAGCACAAATCTTTCTTTCATCTGTCTGTCTGGCTGTCCATCTATCCAGCTAACTAGCCATTAGTGTAAGTGATATTTCCTGTGTATCATTTAGGAAAGTAATATTTTATTTTCTAAAGACAGAAAAGATTTGGAAGCTATCACCTGTCATTCATTTATTCAGTAGTATTTAGTGAAAATGCATTCCATGGATAAACCCAATGATATAATGTTACCTAAAAGACTAGCTCCTTGTCCTACCTTGCTTATTAGCTAACGATGACTCATAAAAAGACAATTTTTAAATATAGCTTAACACTCTTTAAAACTAAAGGCTATTTCTATGGCTCTATTTTAGTTGTTTAAGTAAGTACCCTTTTCCCCAGTTTCTTAGAATTTAACGGACATATGAATGTAACTCCTACATTTAATGATTTAAACTTTCTATAATTAAATACTCAGTCATTTCTATTTCACCTATGTTATCTTATTTAGCAATCATTACCTGATAAACTGCACAGCAAAAAGCAATTACTGATCTAATGAAGACAAACCATTGACAACTTAAGAACTAAGCTCTATGTGTACTCCAAATAAGCTTCCTGTGCTTTGGATAAAGTCTAAGCTATCACACATATATTTTATTCAAAATGATATCAACAAATAAGATACTTCTGCTGAGAAGAATATAAAATAAGTGTTATTCCTTTATTTCCATTTAATTCCCTAAGCTTGAGCAGTACTAAACCAATGGAGAGTCTTAATGAAAGCTAACACATTTATCTGATAGGTCAGGTTTTAAATTAAAGACAGACCACTGAAATTTTAGGCAGGACAACATTCTGGAAAATGCAGCTATTTTGTATTCTGCTACTGGAATCATTCATTATAAAATTCTATTCTTTTAAAGAGATGTGGATAATTAGGTTTTCAACTCAAAGCTTTGTTATTTGGTGGGAGCTAACATTTTAAATTAAAAGGGCTCTTGGAAGGATACATTTCTATGTGGGTTTCAAGAAAAAAGAATGATCTACCTACTATGCTGCACTTTATAACATACTACCAAATTGTATTATTGTGAATTCCTTATGTCAGTGCTTATATTTCTACTTTATCTTAAAAATGGACAATAGTGTTATCAATATTAAGTAATAATTTTCCAGGTTCACATGCTCACACTTGCCTTTAAATCAGTGTAACTGATAACTGTGCTATCAGATAACTGCGTGGCCTATTTTCCGAATTTATGGTTTAATCTAAGACTTCAGTTGCATTCTGAAGTCCAGATGGAATATATGCTTGTGTATAAAAGTGTTCATGTACATTCATGTATGTGAGAGGCAAAAATAGTGTAGAATGATTGCAATGTGGTATGGATCTTATTTTCATCCTATCTCAATTTGAAAGATGGTAATTCTGACCAGTTGGCTCTGATTCAATCTGCCTCCACACTGGGTAATTATGGAAATCTGTGTATGGTGTTCATTTGCCCTATCTTTCCTTGCCAAGGTGAGTATTTGATGAAGACAGTGATGGGCTTCAAAGCAGTCTTCATGGCTACTAGTCAATATATTCTAAAAGCTTAAGCTAGTAGGTTTCCTGGGAGTCTCATAAACAATCCATGCTTTTTGCCCTTTAAAAATTCACATGGCTTAAATAAGATGAATAAATAAAATAACTGTTGTGTGCCACTCTCATCTGAAATTTCATTTGTAGCAGATAGTGTTATGGTGTTTTGTTATTACGGATTCAATATTGGCTAAGGTTGCATCTAGATCCTATCGCCTTGCTATTATGTAGGTGAGAAGTAGAATGCTTGGCTAGATCACTTAGATGCAATGCTTTGCTTTACATTTTCTGTTATCCTGTGATGTCTCAGTGTTCAAAGTGAGCACAACTAATAATCATCTTTTGAACTAATAAGATCTAATCTACAGAAGGCCCTGACTGCCATTTTTTTCTTCCTAAATGTTCATTTATTAAGGGAAAGCACAAAATAGGGTTCATGGCAGCTCTGAAACATATCAGGATCTGTTTAATGAAGAGAAACAGTTGGGGCTGCACATTTGCAGTTGTGGAAAAGGAAATTAATAAAAGGTGCAGATAATCATGTCTTCTATGGGAGCCATGTCAGCTTGCAATTCAGGTATGACTGCCTCCCACAGAGGCTTACACAGCAAGATAAACCCAGGTGCTGATTGTCTTACGCTTTTTTGCAGAGGTTTGTCACAATACAAAGTGAGGAAGATATATCAAAGAACCATCCACCCCCACAGGTCAAAATATTCTAATACCTTGTGTTTATGGCACACCTGGCTCCAGGGACCTCACAGTGCTGACACAAAACATTACTCCCTGATTACATTTCACAAGTCCCTGCAGCGATGGGGTGGCTGCTGCGCAAATCCAGCAAATCCAACCCTGAGTGAATTCTCTAAGCGAGGGAACAGAATGGTACTTAGAAATCCATCTCGAAATTTGAACTTTCCATGCAAAGCTGCATTTTGAATTAAAGGCAAGGAGGCTTGAGCTGGTCATCAGATAGGGCTTTGTCTCATTGTTTTTTGTTTGTTTGTTTGTTTTGTTTTTTTGTGGCTCTCTTTCTGTTCAAAATCTTTGTGATTTTTTTTTTTTTTCTGACTCCGGGCCAGTTACTCTGTGAGACTCTGAAATAAAGGGTTCAAGCCAGTGGTGGTCGCCCAGCTCAGCTCAGCTCAGCTCAGCTCATTGGACTGTGAATGCATCCAGTTGGCTGCTAGGATACCCGTTTGTCATTCACAAATCCACTTCAGTCCCTTTGCCTCTTTTCACTCTTTCTCTCTGCTTTTTCTCGGATCCTTGCCCTGATCCTCACCCTCACCCTCACCCTAATAGCACACACACATGCCCTAACCCTCACCCTAACCCTGACAACACACACACACACACACACACACACAGAAAGGGCTTTGTCTCTAGAGCAACATTAAATGTAAAATTAGGTTCAAGTATAGAGTGGTCATGACTGTTAGTGAAAAATGGCTGTGCATTATAGGTTATTATTAAGAAACAAATGAAGAAACCAGTTATCAGAGGAAGACTGTCTGACTGTTGATTCTAACTGCTATTCATTTCCTGTGTGTCAGTGCCTCATCAATAAATGTAAAAAAAGAACCATGCTTATTTAAATCTATATTACATTATAACCCTACTTGTGGGAGGAAATTGTAACAGAGGCAGGAGAAATTTGTGGCCTATGGAGCATCGTACACATCTAAGCTATCTGGGAACTGGCAAACATCTCAGTTCAGCAATTTAACACATTTATTGGGGGCAATAGAATACACTCCTATATCAAAGGGACATGTGTTAAATCTTTCTTACAGTATTTCCTGGTAGTGAGTATCAGTATTCTCACTGCTGTGCTGTGGAGAATATAGAATCTTTGCAGTTCAGAGAAACATGTGGCCCTAATTTCCTCTTAGAAATAATGTCATCTGAGTAAAAACTTGTTTATAAAAAACTAATGATATATAGGATGTCTCACTTCTTCCCACCTAGTTTTGTATCTTTCTGGTAGGCAGGCTGTGAAAAAAGTATTTTATTTTGCCTTTTGTTATTAGATTGGCATAGTATTTTCAAGCGGGAAAAATGATAATAATCTTATTTTCACATGTGAAATATCCAGCAAAATCCTCAAGAACTGTAAACAAGGACTACATATGCATTAATATAACAATATGTTATCATTACTGTCAGGGTGAAAAGAAAAAATACTTATTAACTGTAGCTCAACATACTCAACATACTTTGGTTCTTTTTCTTTCATCCTCAGGATGGATGAAAGTACATCAGACCTAGACCGCCTTAGACCCAGATAACTGAGAACTTTCCTTCAGAGTTAGCTCTTATGTGAGTCCTCGCAAGTCCTCCTATACTTGCTTTACTTCTCATGTGGATGGAAACTCCTGGGAAACTAAGGGAGCATGTCTACTTAGAGTATGCTCTTTCCGTAGAAACCATACTGTACATATCTACAACCCGGAAATTTCCTATTAATTGGCCTCAAATCCACCCCTAGGGCTTTTGTCTAGTCTTCTTTTGTCTGAGGACAAAGGACAGTGGTCTCAGGATATGTGTGTGAAGCTTGGATTTCTGGGTTGCATATGCTAGGAATGCTGTGAAATCCCTTACCTTGTGCTAATGGGGTGGGAGATGGGACATGAAAGAGTGGATATACTATGGGTTGTGGATCTCCATCTGTATGATTTTTCTGCACCTAAAAATATTAGATGTGGGTCTGTGTAGTTTTATGTCAGACTTTCTCAGTTACCGCTCTTGCTTCAGCCAATACTTCCCCTTAGTTGAGTTGGTGACTGTAAAAACATATTTTTCTTTTTCCTTGAATAACTACAGAGTGCTGGCCTTCTTCCTTCTTGTTAAAACCCAAAGGCCAACATCTAACTTAGATCTTACTTGTTTAGTCTTCTCAAATTTTTTAGGGGCAAAGGGTGCCAAAGGCAGTGCACATATGTTCAATCAAGAAAAATGATGGTCCACACAAATGAATAAAGCAATTAGAAAACACGCCAGTGTGGGTGGTTTAAATGTTGATGGTAAAATTGTGTTGAGGGACTCTTGCTTTTATTGATTTATTTTTATAACTGACTGTCCCCTGACCTATTTCACTCCTAGATTCTTTGTCTAATTTGCCACCAGTTATTGCTTTTGTTCTAATATGGTAAGTGTGAGCCTCAGAAGGCTCAGTATCAGCAGGACTTTGAGACGATTAGACAGAGTAGTTGCTGTAGTTTAAGAGCACTGGTATACTTTCAGTGAAGTTAGCAAGGTTGGTTTATCTTCTTTTATATACTTTTGATGTGAAGCTTGTATCTTAGGAAGAGAGTGAGAAAGCAGTAAAAGAATAAGAAATGAAAGATACTGGGGACCTTAGTTGAGAATAGAAGCCAATAAAGTGATGAAATGTGTAGGTAGGAGATGCTTATGGAATTGATCATCAGTAAGCATTTAATTAAGAAGAGGGAGGCATAGTGTAATAAATATCCACTTACAAACTATATCACAGGCATTTAAAATCATTTCTTAGGGTAATTATACCTATGTCACATTGTAATCCATACTCCATACAGAAGCATCTGAGTGTTCGTGTTTTACCAGATTGTTGCAAGTATCAGCAGTTACTTTTTAAGTATTGTTAAAACTGTATAATAAAGTATCATTTTACTATTTCCATGCTCATTTCTCTTATAATTCATGAAAACAAATAATTTCCAATATGTCTGTTGCCTGTATTTCCTCTTTTAAATGTGTTTATTTAGGTCTTTTTTCCATATAGGTAATTTATTTAGGTAAGCCTTCCTATTAAATACCATGTGGTACAGCTAGTGTACATAAGAGTCATCTTTTTATCTCAGTGAACTTTTTGCATGTACATCTGTCTTACTTTTCTTTCATAATTGAGGCAAAATACCTGATGCCTAACATGAAGGAAGGAAAAATTTATTTTTTACTGTTCTTGGCGGTTTCAGTCCATACTCAGCTGGCTCCCAGGCGGAGTGGCCTGATGGGGCTGCCGTTCATGGCCCGCACAAAATAGCAAGTGCAAATTGTGCAAAAGAGGAAAGACAAGGCTTCTTTCCACCCTTACACTGCATGCCAGCTCTACCCCTGGGCGGGTGTAGCCCTCACACCACCAATCCCAGTGCTAGACAATGAACCAATCACGAATGCTAGATTCAGCTGCTCCATGATTGCAGGAGGCTTGGGGGAGCATCCCAACACAAACCATAGCAATACCTATGCTCTTTTCCTTTCCTTACTTTTATTTTAAATTTCATTGAGACTAGAAGTCGAATAATTGAGATTGACATAAAGCTGATATTGTCTCATTAAAAGACTATTTTTAAGATTTGATCATGTTAAATTCATTTGCAGATATAGCAGGTCATCCACTGAGTCATATTTTAAATAATTCTAACTTGTTTTCTTGATAAGCTAATAAATGCTTTTTATGTAAGCAATGATATACAACACACACGAGATTTGTTTTCTAAACAAAGGACAAAATAAAGCCTT
The DNA here is from genome assembly GCA_004027295.1 of Dolichotis patagonum. NCBI lineage: Eukaryota > Metazoa > Chordata > Mammalia > Rodentia > Caviidae > Dolichotis > Dolichotis patagonum. The sequence goes on from PVJX010008788.1 coordinate 9,533, forward strand.
TTGCTTCTTTGGAAATATGACAGAGAAATCTGGTCAGAAATAAAGAAGCTTGTGGCCAGTGACTTTTCCCTAATCCCCAGAGATAGTGGAAATGAAATGGCCATTTCAGTCAGAGTTTCCATCTGCTACAGGAGTATAAACTGAAGCCTTTTTTTCTTTTTTGCTTAATTTTCTGAACTGGATTATTTCAAGGCATGTTTTCACTGTAAAAGAATACTATAGATGTCCTGGTTAAGAGGTGGGAATGTAAAATTTACTTGCCTCTCAAACTAAATCAAATTTAACTTAGTCTCTTCTTTTGGCAATTTGAGAGGTTGCTTTTTCCATTCACTGATTCACATGTTCAGTTAATATTTATTGATCCCTGTGCTTAAAGCATTAAGCTAAAAGCATGTGTGGGGGGTATGAAAATAAGTTATTCTTGATCTTGCCTGGTAAGCATGTGCAGCTAGTGAGAATGATGGGACATGTTGTTCAATTGGCAGCATTCAAGGTAGAAGTGAAACATTACAAAGGGGAAGTTCAATTAAAGTGCCATGGATGTGCAATATGGCAAAGAGCATCCAAACGAGCCTACCATGCCCACTCTTTGGAAGCCACTCAGTGTTCCATTGCCTTGTGTAGATGGAATGACTCCATTGCAAATGTAACTCCCTGAGAATGCGAATCAGGATGGCCTTTGTAGCACAGCACAGGATCCTTCCACAGTTAAATTGGGCAATGCGTTTTTCACTGTTAAGCATATTTTTATTCTTTGAATGGCACTCTGATTTCTATTTGGGACATTTTTCCATTCCCATTGGAAATAGTCTGATGGTACTGAATTAGAGGTCCTGTCCTTTTTTTTTATAACCTCTTCCCTTAACTTTATTATTTTTATAGTTATAATTCCAACTTACCATAGAGTAATGATTGCAAGATAATTTTACTTTTTTATTTTAAAGAGAAAAAATTAGAAAAATCAAGAAGCAAACACAATTAAAAAACAGCAACAAAAGCAAAATGACAACAACAATAAAAACAATGGCAATATAGGATTTCAAAACAAGATGATAGAAATTTAACAATGTTTGTTATACTGCATATTGTTTGGCACAAGGTCCATGCCAGGTAAACCTCTAATCCTATCTTGGAATCTGAATCTGGAGTGAAGCGTCACAGTTCATCCTCCATACCTGGTTACCACAGTTGCAATTTCTTGTGTTTTCTGCTTATTTCTGAGTTTGGTTCTCTATCTTCCTTGAGGTTGGATATTTTTCAAAACCTTCACATTAGGGTAACCAGAGTTTGGGTTCTGATGGTTGTAGAGTGATTGTTGTTTTTTGTGTAAGATCTATTGTGTCCTCTTCTCCACTCTCCTCCATCTCTAGATCAGCTGGGGTTGTCTCTCTCTCTCTCTCTCTCTCTCTCTCTATATATATATATATATATATATATTTATATATATATAAATTTATATATATATAAAATAAATAAATATATATATATATATATATATATATATATATATATATATATAAAATCTGAATTGGTTTGGACAAGGGAAACTTCCTGGGAGATAAGAAGGGAAAGAGTGACACTATATCCTTTGGTCCCTTCCTTGTGAAAGCGACTTTGGTTGGCTGTGTTTCTCAATCAAGCTTGAAATTTGATTGTGAAAAATAAAGAATTCTCACGTTAGTCAAACACACAGCATGGCCAAGTCCTTCTGCTAAGGTGGGAGAAAATGGTGCAGAAGGTGTGAGGCTCTGAGAAACCGAATGGTGCCAAGTAAGAATAAGGCCAAGGCATTTTTCCCTCTGAATTTCTCTAACCTCTCTAAGGAGGATGGTGGAGGGAAGGCTGCTCTTGCCCCTGCTTTGTATGAAGACTCTTGATCTCTGCTTTATGTCTTTCAAAGGCAGTGCTTCAGACAGGCATTTCATTTGGCTTAGCTTTGGCCTCCTTTCCAGTCACCTCCGTCATGTTTCCTCAAGGTTCATGAAGATAACTAAAGCCAACCTTTTTTAGGACTACATCAGAAGGAGTTACTTATGTGCTGTGAGAGTAAATGACATTATCAAATGAGTTAGGAAACGTTTCTTATTCATCATCTTTATTCTGGAAAGAGTTTAAGAAAGACTCATATTGAACCTTCTTTAAATGTTTGATAGAACTCACTAGAGAGGAGGCCTGGTACTGGAATTTTCTTTCTGGGGAGGTTTTTGATTATTGATTCAATTTCCCTATTCATGTTTGCATTCTATTCAGATGTTCTACTTCTTCATGATTCTGCTTGGTAGGCTGGATGGTTTAGGACTTTACTTCTTGTAAGTTACCCAATTTATTGCTGTATAATAACTCATAATATTCTCAGCATTATTCTGATATCAAAATAAGATGAAGATATTACAAGAAAACATGTCAATATCCTGGATGAATAAAGTTGCGAAGTGTGAAGAGTTTCAAAAATACTATTAAACTAAATTCAACAGTACATTTAAAAGATTACACGCCATGACTAAGCAGGATTTATTTCTGAGTTATAAGGCTAGTTTAACATAAATTATTGTGATACATCACATTGACAGAATGAAAACTAAAAATCACATAATCCTCTCTACTGATGGATGAAAATCATTTGTTAAATTCAATACATGTCATGTTAAAAAGAACTTTCAATAAGCCAGGTACAATAAGAACTTATGTGAGCATAATAAAGACCATTGTAATAAGGGAAAAACTGCAAAGTTGTCCTCTAAGAGCAGGAACAAGACAAGGATGCCCATTCACATCACCTGTACACAACATGCTACTGGGTGTCCTTATCGTTACAATAAGTCAAGAAACGAAAAAGCAAGTTTCTAAATAGGAGAAGAAGAAAGAAATGAAATGAGTTTTTTTCCAGGTGATATAACCTTATATGTAGAAAGCTCTAAAGACTCACTCCAGAAAAAAATTTAATCTTATTAAAAATAACAAACATGTTCAGTAAAGTTGTAGAACTCAAAATTAACATATAAAAACGGTCATGTTTCCATATGCTCATAGTGAACTACCTGAAAAAAAAAAAAAGAAATCTAGTAAAGTGAATTTACAATAGTGCTAAAAATAACAAAACACTTAGGAATATGCTTAAGCAAGGAGGTGAAAGACTTGCACATTAAAAACTATAACATATATGAAAGAAATTAAAGAACATAAATGTAAAAAATTAAAGCCATAATATCAAGACATCCTATATTGTGGATTGGAAGACTTAAAATTGTTAAAATGTCCATGCTACCCAAAGAAATCTACAGATTCAATAAAATTCTTATAAAAATTCCAAGTACATTTCATGTAGCAAATAAAATGTAAAATTACACAAAATCATAAAAGATCCTGGCAGTCAATGCAGTCTTGAGAAAGAACATAGCTAGTGGAATCATACTTGCTCATTTCAAGCTATATTATAAAATTACAGTAATTAAAATAGTATTTACCCATATTAAAAGCAGGCATATAGGTCAATTAAACAGAACAGGGAGCCCAGGAGTAAACCCACACATTTATGGTCAACTGATTTTTAATAAGGGTACCAAGTACACAGTGAAGAACAGCCAGTCTCTTCTTCAATAAACAGTCTTGGGAAAGCATGATATCTACTTGCAAAAGAATAAAGTTGGAGCCTAATTTATTGCTACATAATAAATAGCACAGAGTGCTTGAAACGAATTACATTCTTAAATGTAACATCTGAAACTGTCAATCTCCAGAAAAAACACAGGAGAAGCATTTAATGACATTTGTCTGAGATATAATTTCTTGGACATGATACGAAAAGCACGAGCAACAAAAGTAAAATAGACAAGTGAGACTACATCAAGCTAAAACCCTTATGTACAGCTAAGAAAACAATCAACAGAGTGAAATGAAGATTATGGATTGGGAGAGAATATTTGCAAAACATGTACCTGTATTTCCAAAGACTGATATCACAATCTATAAGGAACATCTAGAATTCAATAGCAAAATAATAGACAAATCAATTTACCAACTAGTACATGAAATGATGCTTGACATCATGCATTATCAAAGAGAGGAAAATAAAAATTGGAATGAAATATCACTCTATACTACTTGTGAAGATGACTATTACTAGTTTTCAAAAATAAATATTGATGAGGAAGTCTAGAAATTAGAACCTTGTCCATTGTGGGTGAGAATGTTAAATAATATAGTCACCTGAAAAGCATTGTTGATGGTCCTCAAAAATTAAAAGCAGAACTACCACATGACCTGGAAATTGTATTTCTGGATATGTATCTGATGCATTGAAGTTCAAATATCAAGCAAATATCTGCAAAATTATTCAAGAGTAAAGACATGGAAACAAGCTGAATGTCTATGATGGTTAGATATATGAAGAAAACTTGGCATATACACATGATGGAATATAATTCAGTCCTAAAAAGAGTCCTTTGATGCAGAGGAGCATGAATAAGCCTGAAGAATATTATGTGAAGTAAATAAGTCATAGGATGTTAAATACTGTATGATTCCTCTTGCATGAGACAGGCAAAATAGTTAAACCCATACAAATGGAGGTTAAAATGCTGATGTCCAGCAATTGAAGGAAAGAAGAAATGGGAAGTTTTTATTCATCAGATATACAACTTGAATTATACCAGACGAATAAATTCTAGGAGACCTGCCCCATAACATTTTGCCTATAGTTAACAATATGCATTGTACATGTAAAAATTTTAAGATAGTAGACCTCACATTAAAGAAAAAAAAGAAAAAAAAGAAAAAAAAAAGAAAAAAAAAGAAAAAAAAGAAAAAAAAGAAAAAAATTACTTACAAACGAATAGGAAAAACAGAGATAGAGGACATTGTTGGGACAAGTAGTAAATATACTACTTTTTAAATATAGACATTGAATGACATAACAGTATTATATCCAAATAGATATTTTGCTTTTGGTAATTGCATAGTGGTGGTAATGTAAGAGAATGTCATTGTACTTAGAAAATGCATATTGAAATATTTTGGGATAAACATCTATAAGGTCTGTAATTTCCTCTCAAATTATAAGTAATTTAAAAATATAAGTTGCATGTGAATATGTGCATGAATAGAGAAAAATAAAATATTAAGTTGAAAGGTTACTACTGGATAAAAGGTGAATTAGAGTTCTTTAAACAACTCATGCAATTGTAATGCATCTTTAAATTTATATTAAAAGAAATACAAAAGAAGGAATAAACACATATGTAGCTTTTTTGGGGCAGTACTGGGGTTTCAACCCAGGGCTTCACATATGCTAGGTAGGCAAGCACTCTGCCATGGAGATAGCGCCATAGCTCTAAGTATGATACTTAAAAAAAAAAAGAATAATTATGATATTATCTATCCTTAGGAACCTGAAATTGAGTTTTTTGAGAAAGGGAGATGAAATATAATTAAATAAGGCTGATGCACTAGACTGAAGACAACTCATTTTTGATCCAGAGTTTAGTGGGTTGACGTAACGACTCAGTAGAGATATGTGGCTTGTTGGACTGGCTGATCTAAACATGCACCCAAAGGTGACTTGCCATTAATATGTAAGATTAAATGCACCAATTCCACTGCATTCTAAAGAGGTAGGAATCAGAGGCTCCTTGAAATGGAAATGCTGGACTAAATACATTATGTAATGTGCTCAGCCACCCCAGCCACACACTGGGGAAGGAATTTCTATAACAAAGCACTTGTAAGGAGGATACCACCATCCTTGAAGTCTTCTGTGTTGCCAGTTCTCTGCAGAGCAGATGTAATTCAGGAACATTTCAGTGCAATTGGGCTTCTGATCTCAATGGGAATAATGTCATGTGGAGTTACAGAGAACAGGTGGTGATGCAATTACTATAATAAAATCATGTTTAAAATGGTAATTAGAGGATTTTGACCTGCAGGAATCTCTGGCAATGGCTCCTTAGAAATGAAATAGATGGACAGCCTATTAAGTGTTTCTTGAAATATGTAGGCAGGAAAAAAAATTAGGTTGGCTGGGAAGAAAACTAATTAGAAATGCCTTGTGAGAGATTTACAGGCTCCTATCCAGTTCCCAAACTCAAGCCAGTGCTCAGGCCCTAAGTCCTTTTAGGCAAGGAGAGGCGCATTCTCTTTGAGGCAGTAAACTCCAAAACCACCTTTACTAGGAGGATTGTGAATGAGAAGAAAGGAACTTAGCTCCTTTAGGTTTTTATTGGACACTTGGTCTGAATTTAAGGTGGTTCTCAGAGACCAAGAATGACTCCAGAGCTTACAAATTTAAGAGTAGGAGCTTGTGGGCTCATACTGTAGTTGGAGTCCTGGGTAGTGTCTGCATAAAAGTGTGCCTGATGGGAACATGAGAACCCTCAATTTGTTTCTTTAGTTATAAAACATGTAGTAAACCTAGCAGCCAGGAAATTTTCCATACTGGTTTCTTGATTTGTGAAATGAGGTTCCTCTGTGCAATGGACACAAATGAGGGCTAGTAAATTAGGTTTTAGTGGGAGAAGAGCTAATTAACAACATTTTGTTCTGATGCATTAATTGATGAATTATTGTGCAACCTCTGTACTGAATATCTGACTATTTTTCTGGATTAAGGATAAAGGTAAATATTGAAGGTTAAAAGCGATGAACCATGGTAGCTACTTTTCTGTTGGCCCAGCCAATTTTCCTCAACGTTTTCTATTCTGTTCTCCTTCCTAGAAGAAGGCTTGACCTCTGTAGACTAAGCCATGAGAGTATGAATTTCAAGTCATGAGTACTGGTTTTGATGATGAGACATCTTTGCAGGATTGGTTGTTTCACGTTGTGTCCCTTGGCTGGGACCTTTCTATACAACTCTGTTCTTTTGGGCTTGGTTATCTCTCCCTTTTATTACATTTGGCACATCTTAAAGTGAATATTAAATTTGTGCATGTATCAACTGACCAGTACCATTGTTTGATGTTGCAGTGACAAGAAAAATGAACCAAACATACCATGTGCATTTATCCATATGTTGATATCATAATGATAGATGACCTATTCAATAATTAAAAAACTTTTAAACTGTGTGGCAGAAATTTAAGATGTAAAATGCTTCATGATATTCTGTGATTAATACATATGATATTTTCATAGTACAGTACACATTAGGAATATTTTAAGCCACTTTAATGTCTGAAGGAATCAAGTGTCAAAATATTAAAAGACTTGATAGTACCATAAATAGGTTTAGCATCTAGTACTTTTTTTTTTTACTATATTCTCTTTTCTTTGATTTATACAATATCAAAACTCAGGCATAGAAATTTACTCTCATTATCAAGTTTTTTTTCCATAAATCATTTAGGTCAGTGCTTCCTATGTTCAGAGAAAGTAAAATTTATATAGTCAGTCATTGGAGAATTCACCAAATTTTCAACAAATTTGGTGAATTTTATGTTGTGATTTTATATTTATTTATTTGGTTTTCAGATTATGTGCTGCATTTTTCAAAGTCTAAACTTTGATTTTTTTCTGCATACTTAAAACTTAATAGCGTTCTGTGCTTTCAGTACAATAGGTTTATTTAATAAATGTCTATCACAAACTGGGTGAGAAGTTAAATGAAACTTCTCTGACTGTTCTATTTTCTCTGAATAGCTTTGAATAGCCTTGTGTCTTTTGAATTTGTTGCTCTGGCCATGCCGAATGTGAAGTCAGCAGCCTGTGCTTTCACAACGTGTCTTTTTTTATCTTCAAAGTTTATAGCAAGCAGCAGTCAACATTGTTTTTATAACCGGAAGCTTACCTTCTTATTTAAGTTCCTTCATGCTCTCTAGGAACCTTCTGTGATTTCACCATCAGCTCTGTAATTACAGACTCGGAAGGCGCATCTTTGAAATTCAGAACTGGCTCTTCAGTGATCTTTAGGATGTCTGCAGGTATTTGTGTGGTGCCATGAGATTTATCAGCAGAATCTCCATCTTCAGAGCCAGGCCGAGAGTCTGGCTTGAGTTACACCAGTATGCTTTGTCAAGGACACTAATGAGACAAGACTGAAAAACCCAAGAGGGCCCCTCTTGGACACAAGCTATATAGACTTGCGCATGTCAAGGTCATCTGCAGTCTGTCCCTACAGGATTGTGTGCCAGACAGCCCCGGTGGCTTCAAAACTGTCACAGTTTAAAATAAATAGTGAAGTGATACCTAATACAGTGTGGATCACTTACTTATTCTATTTTTAGTCAGATCTTCTGTTTTCAAGTGAAAAGAGATCAAAATTAACTGTCTAGACCCTCTGAACTAAGCTACCAAATGCAATTTCGTGCAGTGACGCTGTGTATTTAATCCATGTGAGAATGTGCGTGTGAACCTATGGAGGGAAGGGCATAGTATCACACTGAAGTAACAATTCAAGCGGCTGAAGGAACACACGTTTTATTTTTTCCAACAGTCTTCATGCCGCCTGTGACTGTGTCTGCCGAAGGCAGCTGCCTAATTTTGTTAAGTGTTTATAGTCTCGAATAACAGAAGTGCTCATTCTTCTCAGTTTTCACTTTCAGTTGTTAAATTGCATCTTCAACAAAAGGGAAAACGACAGTTGTCAAGAAGTGGTAGTCTTTTGACTACTTCCTTAAGTTGGTGCCATTTGGGGGCCAGGCAAGTGAGAGTGATGGGAGACACTGGAAAGGAAAGTGACAGAAAAGATAAACATATCTAGCCCTACTGGATTTTTAAATACCAATGAGTAAGTAGATACCAGGAGGAACTAAGTGACTGTATTTGTAAATAAATAATAGATAGATAAATGATCAACGACGGCTACACTGTTCATGGAGTTAACATTTGATTACAAACGTTGTCAACTCGTTTCCATTCCCTAGAATATGGGGTGTTCTTCGTAGGTCACTTAGGGGACTATGAAAGAACTATTTATATATTGAAATCAGAAAGATACCCACACCTCAAAGGATGAGGATAAATTGCCTTTTTTTTTTTTGCATCAGTGACTATCGTCTTGGTTTGCCATTATGATTTCTGATTGTCAAAGGAATTGCTCAGGCTAAAGTACAAGATGGTAGAAATGAGGAGTAAAGAATAAAATGAGAAGTTTCCATGGTTGTCAACCTCCTAGGAAACTTTACTTCTACTTTCCAGAGATGTCTTTGTCTTGTGTTTTTTCCTCACGTTCACATCTATGTACAGTAGAAATTTGTAAACAGGAGTCTGTCTACATCTTCTCTGGAGATTTGGAATTTCCTTGGAATATCAATGGGGTAAGGGAAATGGGCAATGCCAACCAGCACTTTAGGGCTAGCTGCAATTAACAGACACAAGGAATTAATAATTGTGATAACTTACGTGGTTAAACTATTGTCTCAGGAGAAACTGTTGCCCCAAGGAGAAGATGGTGAGTAACTCTCCAGGGGTCAGGAGTAACACTCCAGGGGTCAGACAGTCTTAGTGACTGAAGGGGCCTGTCCACTCCTCTGTGGTTTGCAGAAAACTGTTATGACGTCATCTCCCAGCAAACGACCACGTTACCTGTGAATGAGTCAAGATTATCACATCAGTCAGCTCAACAAAGTAAAAGCTGTGCTCTCTCGAGGGTCATACATCCAGGCACAATTTTTTCCTTTGCTGTAAATCAGTCACCATGTGAAACTGTGTTAGCTCTAAGCCTCTAGAGTAAGCTGATAGTGCTATAAGTATCAGCAGAGTTTCACAGATTGCTTATCTTACAGGGAGTGTTGTTTATAAGGTGGAAATTTGGTTATTCCTTCACATAGATAGAGAAACAAGGCTTCTCTGTTTGTCTCCACATATTTTTTACACTTAAATTTTTTGTTCTTTCTTTGATTCAAAATTTGCTGAGAACCTATCCTTTTTTTTCAATGAAACTATACTTTTAATTATGTCTGACTTTCTTTCTTCTTTCTTTCTTTCTTTCTTTCTTTCTTTCTTTCTTTCTTTCTTTCTTTCTTTCTTTCTTTCTTTCTTTTTCTTTTTGGTATCAGAAATGAAACTCAGGAACTTGCACTTGCCAGGCAGGCACTTGTGCCACTGAGCTATATCCCCAGCATTGAGAGCCTATCCTTGTCAGCTTATTGTACTAGTCACAGTGTATAAAAAGATGGGTATGATAAAACTAGAACTTACCATTTGCACTTTGCCAATTCTCAACAACGCAAAACTGCTTCTTCTGTATAAAAAATGCTTGCTTTCTAACAGTTGGGTGACCAGTTCCTGAAGTAACATGCAAAATTGTGCACATATGTCCTGTGCAGAGAAGACTCATGGTTTTCAATTGTGTGTGTGTGTGTGTGTGTGTGTGTGTGTGTGTGTGTCTGGGTGTCTGTGTGAGTTACTAAGGATTAAACCAAAGGCCTTTCAGATGCTAGTCAAGAGCTCTACTAACTGAGCTGCATCCCCACTCCTTTTCATCTCATTTTGACGTAGGGTCTTGCTAAGTTGCCCAGGCTGCCCTCAAATTTAGATCTCCTGGTCTTAGCCTCCTAAGTAGCTGTGTTTCAGGCATGTACCACAACCCCTGGCTGGGGAAAATTCTTTAATAGTTATTGCTTCAGATAATTTTAGTAGATTCAGAAAATTGTGATGAAATTGATAGATTTTAGATATCAGTTTGTATGAATCAAGAGTTGATGACTTCAAGATCAAGAAGGAACAGTTGTGTAAGAGTTTTTAACTTCTGCCGAGCAGAAAATCTTGCTAACACATTTCACTGGGTGTTTTGGGCCTTGTGTAAGAAATGATTGCTCCACCCACTGTGTATATAAATACTAAAAAACAAAATAATTTGATTTATCAGCTACTGATAAAAACTGCAAAACAAAATAATTTGATTTCTCACCTAGTGATACACTTTAAAAATATCTAGCTGATTTCGTTCATATAATTTTATTTTGATTTTTTAAATATTAGGTTGCTCTCTGGTATATTAGAAAGATTTTTATTGTTTTACTCCTTTAGGGATATTTTTACTTCACTTGAACTACTTAAAATAACATGCATTTTAAGTTTTGCACTACAAATAATCAATATGACTTTGAAAAGCAATTAGTGAACTACTTAGTTGGGTAATGGTATTACAAAGAATAGCCATTATTTGACATAATAATATAAAAAGCTCACAATTTACAAAACAGTTTAAATTTTGCTTAAAAAATGTATTAGGATTACTTATCACAATAACCCATTTAAATAAGCATTGTCTTCCCTAATTTACAGAGAACAAAATTATACCAAGAAAAATTTTGTTTTAATTATAATCTATTTTCCTTGAAATTTTTAAAAACATTTGAATATCAGGTAAACAAAGCAGATGTGTAACTAAAACGTCTCCTTATTAATGAAATTCCTCTTATTAGGAAAGTCCTATTAGTGAAATCTAAAAATCGCATTTACTAAATGTTTTATCTATTGTGTTAAAGAGGGTGGCTTTAGTGTATGCAAACTTCATGAGTTTTCAATAAGCATATGAATGCAGTTTTGATTAAACAAATTTGTATTTAGTGTTTCTTACTGAGGACATTAACTTCTTATATCTTTGCTCTGTTAGATAAGAATGTTTCTAGAATTACAGTCACTGAATGCAGTGTCACAGAGTTGAGATAAATGCTAAGAATGCTCTATGGGAAACAAGCTGGTTATCAATTAGCTGTTATTTGCTGAACCCTACACTTGGCGCTTTATAGACATGACATGAATTTGTAAGGAAAAAGCTTTTATGGTAGAAAGTACTTCAGATGAGGAAACTGTCACTCAGAAGGTTGTATAATTTGTAGTTACTTAGCTCATAAGATGGTCCACCTGGGATTCTAATTTAAGTCTTTCTGACTGGAAAATTTATCCCATTAACCATGCCACTCTTCTAAGAGCATATTTGCGGGAAATACTGAAAAGGGAAGTTAACTGTTGTGACTTAAATTTGTTCTCTACCTGCTGGGTCACATGCTTTCTTGAAGACCAGTAACAGAAAGGCAGTGCCAGGTGAAACTGATAGGAAGTGACAAAGGTAAAGCCTATTGCTGATTTGTTCTCCCATTTGTTCCCAGAGAGTCAATTTAATGGCTGTACAAGCACTATCCTAATGCGAAAAACTGTTTAGGGTCACTCAGAATGAATAGCACTATTAATTCTGACTGAAGACAAGGAGAAAAAGTTTGTGAGCATTTCTGCTACTGTGTTTTGCCTCTCAAAGTGATCATTTCAAAGTCGTCGAAGTGTCAGTGAGTTTCCTCCCCATCCTCTAACAGTTCTGCTGTTTGCAGAAGGGTATGCCGCTGCGGCACTCAAATGACTTGTTATAATTTTCTGAGATTTGGCAGAGTTGAATGTTCTGAGTATGTTCTTTCTATGATTCTGAGTATGTGCGTCTATTGCACATCTGTGTGTGTTTAGTAGTATTAACAAACACAGACATATGCAATATATCAAGAGTTAACATTCACTGAATGTCAAATAAATCTAGATATATTCACGAACTCTAAATTTGATATCAAAGCTTGAAGAAATTACCTCAGTTTTACAAATGAAGAAACTGAATCTCATGCAAATTAAATAATTTATTCTGCACTAAGTACAATATTTTATTTTACTGTTCCCAGATGCTAAGCATGTTTTCTGATGCAGACACAGATATACCATGTAAACACATTTATGGATAATGTTATGGTCAGAACATTCGAGGGTATATTCCAACTTTTCATTGGAATTGTTTGCAGAATAACAGCCAGACTACATTGTAATTTCTATTTCCTCAATTAATTTTTATTTAGTTTGCTTGATTCCATAATAGATTAGCCAAACATAATCATTGTCAATTACAATGTACTTATGGCAGCCATTGATGATTTAATATCATCTTGCTTTGAAGTCCTACCATGCTTTTATTCTTTTATTACCATCAGTTCTATCATGTTGTGTCTTATTGGGATTTTAATATATTTTCTGTTATTTGGTTCAGAATACCCTGTAATTCTTTCATTCTCTTAAATGGTTTTATACTATTTTGTTATATTTGATATTATTGTATTTGAAGCCATGCTCAATTATTACAAAGAAAGAGAAATTATGGTAGCTACTGTTAATATCTGGTTGTTTTGTTGTAAAGTGCTGTGTTGCTTATGTTCTGTTCTGATCTGCTTTTTTCTGACCTCTTTTGTTTTACTCTCTTTAAAATAAAAATTAAAAAATTACAATGTTCATTTGACACAAAAAAATTGAAGAGGAGATGAGTTATATTAATATAAAAATTACCTGTCCACAAGTCATTTTTTAAATAGCAAAAAGAATAAGGGACATTCTTGTCCTAAATCTGCCCATCTTCTCTATGGCCACCTCTGAAATGTGCAGGTGCTTTGTGACGTTTTTAATGAGACGATGTACCTCAAATGCTGAGACAGATTCTACACTTTCCTCTTTAGAAGAGAAACATAGACAACATTCACGTATGAAATGGAGTAACAGGAGTGACCAGGAAAGAAGAAGGAACAATCTGGACCATAGAAAACTGTAGAAAAAATTTATTATGTAATTAGCATCAGCAAAGGACCAAATTCCTGATTTCATGAGCACATACAATTTATCTCTTTTGGTTGGCTGTGCACAATATGTTTGTTCCCCATGCAAGCCATAGGTTCTCTGGGCTCAGCAGAAGTGACAAACTACAGGGCATGAAGAGTTAAGATGCGAAGTAGAGTGGGGATAAATGAAGAAAGGCAGGAATGAACTGCTTCAGCAGTCAAGAAGACCTCCTCCACCTCACCTTCTAGAGCCAGTGTTTATGAAGAGAAAATCAGCCTCTAACCTATGGAGAGGAGGTACAGTAGTTTGCTTTTAGCCCTCTTGTTTACCCATCTTTATTTGGTGGCTACTGCTTATGGAAAGGTTAGCTTGGATGTCTTCCTGATATGAACATTAAAACAAGACAAAACAACAATAAAAACATTCTCCCTAACTGGCACCTAATTCTGGTGCATGTGTATCTACTTTTCAAATAATCATTGTTGGTGTCTATAGCCTGAAGTTGGACATAACAAAACAAAGTGAAAATGAAAAGAATAGAGTTGGGAGTAATTTATCATTATTATTACCACACATGGAATGGCAGACCCATTGTTATAGTATTGTACTTGGTCTTTACAGTACTTTTGTGAGAGATGTTATCATGTCCAGTCAGTTGGTGGCTAAGTGTGGATTTTAGTGTCTACTAGGATATGCTCATTGGCAAATGACTTAAAATTTCTAAGCCTCAGTTTCTTCATTTGTAAACTGGAGTGATAGTAGCTAACATGTGGGGATAACCTACAAAATGTTTAGTATCGCGACTAGGATGTTGAAAGTTGTTCAGTGGTAGCTCTTGTAGAGAAGTTCAGAAAGATTAAATAATTTTTTCCAGTCCACAAAATTAGCATGTGGCAGAAAAGAAAGTCATATCCAAGTTTGGCTGGCTCTAAAACTGTTTTCTGTAGCATCAAAACGTGTATTCATTTCTTCTTCTTAAGAAAAGACTGTATATTTTGAAAACCAAATGCCATGTACCAGGTCAGGTTGGAAAGAAGAGCCATTTTTATTTGGCCCCAGATTCCAGCTCTAGACTAGATATTATATGACCTACTTGTGTCCAGTGGCAGGTGGGGTGGAGAGAGTGAGAATCTGCTTTTAAGAGTTTGACTTCAACAGATTCCATTTTAAGGGACAAAGACACTTTAAAGACAGCTTAAAAAGAGTAAGTTGGAGCACAGTCCTCTTAATCTGGTAGAGCACTTAGGAGTATTAGTCCTGATTCTTATAGCAGCAGTAAACAGAAATCCAGTTTTAACCTCCTTGCATGAAAATGGGGAGTTTGTTGATGGATGAGTTAAAAGTGCTAGTGATGGGCTGGGGATTTAGATCAGCAGCGTAAGTGCCTGCCTTGTAAGCTCATGGTCATGAGTTCAATCCCTGGTACCAAAAAAAGGGGGGAAACAGTGATACTGTACTTTTTGACGATGAAACAAGTGGAACTGGTTAAGCAATGATATAGAACTCCTTTAGGTCATTTTATACATCATTTTCAATCTAGATTTTAGCCTTCATTATTTTTCAAGTATAAACTTCCAGAGAACTTGACTACTGATACTGTTTCATGCCTTGAAGCAGTCTTGCTCACAGAGTCTGAGTAATTTCCTAAGTTACCATCTCAGATTTTAAGGAATTCCTCAGATTGACCTCACTAAGGCCCCAGAAGCAAAGGCCAGGGAACATAGCAGGCAGCTAGAACTGGAGGAGGAGGAATTCTCTAACAGGAAGCTCACAGAGAGACTACTTTCCAGATTACTCCCCTGGAAAGCTCAGGAGATAGAGCACAGGCAATTTCATTTTTAAAATAGGTTCACCAAAGTATAAATTTACAGTAGAGAGGATTTTACATTCCTGAAAGAAAGAAGTGATATATGTCTGAAGCGACAGACGCACCAATCTCCCCAAATGATCACTACCCATTCTATGTGTATATTGAACTGTCACATGTACCCTATAAATATGTACAATTGTATACCAGTTACAAATAAAAATACATGAACATGGTAACTTATGTTTTGTGGGGCTTTGATATGTTAAATGGATAAGGGGTGATAAAAATATATGGTGAATGTTTACATTAGAAATTTCTACCATGAAAGACACATTGTCATTAATGCCTCTTGGAACACTTCCCATTGGTTCAAACACACTTATCCCACTGTTCTACCACTTTCTGAAGCAGCTCTGGGGTGCCTCTTTTGTGAATGTCTTTATGAGGTGTGATAAAAAAATTCAGGGAAATCTTCTGAGAGTCTATAGAAAGGCAGGCTCGTAAGAACATGGCAGTGTGTCCCACTCACCTTATTCACTGGATCTGGCACCATGGGACTTCTGGATCTTCTGAAAGTCCAAGTGACCATGACACACAAGTATTTTAAATCAATTCATAATATCAAAGCAGCTATGACTATGTAACTAAAGATAGGGACGAGGACTTTCAGACCTGCATCAGAAAGTGGAACAGCAATGGAACAAGTGCAGTGCAAAATACTTAGTTTTTATGAGACTCAATTTCATTTGCAGAATTGAAATGATAATGTCTTGAAGATTTGATATCCAGATTATAATTAATGAATATGTAGAGAGACATTCAGTCCTCAGTGAATATTAACCTTGGTGTATGGCTTATGGATATGTTTGTTAATGCTCCTGGACATACAGACACACAGCTGGACATGCATAAATGCACACACACAGGATCATCTAAAGAGCGTACTCAGAAACTCAAATGTGAAGTTTTTTTTTTTTTTTGTAGGAAAATTGAGAACCACTGTACTACTTTTGAGCAGATTTTCCTGAAATGCATGAAAATCAAACTGTCTTGTGGCTTCTCATTCCTTATAAGTGGTCTGTAGGATTCCATAGAAAACTAGATTACTTAGGGAGATGATTTAACCTTTAAAATTAATGGTTTAAAAGTACAGTTATATTGTTTTACATGACACTGAGATTTCATATCAAAAATTAGACAGATCATTAAGTTCTTAAAATTTTTCCTTTTGTTTCAAATCTCAAAACATAGGATTAGTGTGTTCCCCACCTTTTTGTTTTTCTTTCTTTCTTTCTTTCTTTCTTTCTTTCTTTCTTTCTTTTTATAGATCATCAAGAATTATATCCACTATGCTGTACAAATTTATGTTCAGGAGCCTTAGCTTACTTCAAATTTTATTTTTTTAAAATGACCTTTTTCCTGTATGTTGAATGACTTCCAAACCTGTGTCTCTAGCCTTGTTTTTGTCTTTCTTATCCATTTCCCAATGGAAAATTGATGCTGGGATATTCTATTAGTATCTATAATTTGACATTTGCAAAACAGCCCTCATATCTGTTCTTCAAACGCTATACCTCCCCTGGACTTCCTCAGGTTAATGACGACAATTTTCCCAGTCACTAGGCTATTGCCAGATTCCCTTTGACTCTTTCATTACCCTATCAACCCCATCAATTTCCAGATCTTACCAGTTCTGCTGCCTTTCTTTCTCATTCTCAGAGACACTAACTTGGTTCAAGTCTTCATCTTTTCTTGCCGGAACTTTAAAAACCTTAGGTTTTGAAAAAAAATTTTGCATTCATAGAAAAAATACAAAAATAATAAGATGATTGTTATGTATCTTAATAAGATGATTGTTATGTATCTTTCACTCAGCTTCTCTGATAGTGACATCTTGCCTAATTTGGCATATTTATCAGGATTAACAATGATACAAAATAATTAACAAAAACTATAGCTTGTCTTTGAATTTCTGAAGTTGTCCTACTAATATATTTACCTGCTCCAGGTTCTAATCTAGATCCCGCCTTGCATTTAGTTGTTATTAATCCTTAGTTCTCGACAATCACTGACAGTTTTTCAGATAGTCCTTATCTTTTCCTTGGCATTTTGAAGAATATAAACTGAATATTTCATAGAATTTCATCTCAATTAGATTTGTTTGATGTTCTTCATGATTAGATTGAGATTTTACATTGTTTTTCTCATGAATGTTAGTAAAAAATTGTTAAACAGCTTCTTTGCTGCTAGATTACTTCTAGGTCCTCTATTACTGTGCATATGAAATTATCCTCTTGAAGTGTGTATTATTCACAGCCCGACATGTGCACAAATAACGTTGCCCCATTGCCTTTTAAATAAAGCCCGCATTCCTTAGCCTGCCATTAGGGGCCCTGAGTAATCTTGTCCCAAACTCCATTTCCAGATCATTAATGGCTCACACTGAACTGTCATTCTCAAGGCTAATGAGCTGGCTTTCCTATTGTCTGTGCCAGCCTACGTGGCTCACAGTCTACTCCACCTCATACCTACCCCCATGGAATATTTATTATTGTTATCATCTCAGTTTCACAGACAAATGAGCCAGAGCTCAGAAAGATTAATGAACTCACCCAAGGTTAACAACCAGAGCTGATATTTGAACTCAGGTGGTTTTCCCTCCAGAAGTCAGGAGATTTAGCATCTACACATGCAAGCCACTCGAGTAAAATATTTGGGTCTTATAATGTTAGATTTTCTTGCAGAATTTAGCATCGTGTCTTACTTGTATATATGGCTCCAAAACATATTAGCTGAAAGGGTAAATGAGTAAATATTGAACTTCAGGATAAAAATGAGTAATCATGATTGTAAAAGATGAAGAGAAAAGCATCTTCCTATGCTCATATGTAGATACTTTATACTCTGGATTATACAATAATTGTTGCTCCCACACTGGAATCAGTACTTAGTTTCCTTTGTTCAGTTTTGGAATTTATATACAGAAGACCATGTGTTTTCTTAATCTACTTTTGATTAGAATGCCAATATGTTCCTGGTGTGCGTGGTTATAAGGGCCTGGCCGTTAACACAGCAAAGCTGCAAGTTAGAAGGAGGAGAGGGCGAGCTGGGGAGTGCTTCCAGGGCTCCAACAGACAGATCTGTACAATCCTCCACGTGAGCAGGGAGACAGGCAGCTGCCAGGGGGAAGAGAGCTGGAAGGCAGTGGATTTTGTCTCCTACACACGGAGGTACACTCTGCTCCTTCTTTCAGATGCCAGCTTGTGTTAAACCTTCTAAATGAATGGCCTTAAGCCTGTAGGAGCTTGAATGCAGCATGTATCCTTAGCTGCTGGAGGTCACTAATGATTTTCCCCAACAATTTTGATTTGTATTTTCATTTTCCTTTAGAGTGTATGTTAGATATTTTTGGAGCTATTTAATTCTCCAAGCCCCTGGGCTCTATTGAAAAGGTGGCCTTTAAGCACAATGACTTTGTTTTTCAAAGTGTAGAGCATGCTCATTCCTAAACTTCTGTAAGTGTCAAAGTCCTAGTGAGAGCCTTGTAAATGCTGCTCCCTGCCTCTCAGATGGCCCCTTTGAGGACTAACCTGCCTCCAAAATCGACAGTGTGTTGACAGTGGGAAAGAGGAAGACTTGTAAAATATATTTTGATATCTGTTCAGTAAATCACTTACTTTCTTTTATGTTTTTACAAAGAGAAACTCCTTGGAGGGTATGACGGCACTGATATTCTCAATTCACCAAAATCAAATTTTTAAAAGTTCCTCCTTTCCAATGGGAAAAAACTTAAATCTCTATTTAAATGAAATTTGATTTTGTGGTTGATAGAGAATAACATCCCCCAATTACCTTGAATTTTAGAAGTATAAAGAATTTTTAATAAAAAAATTGGCAAAGCATATTCATACTCAACATACATATCACCATGCGGTTTGTTTAAAAAGATGAACTGCAAGTGATGACCAAGCTTTCAGGGGTTTGTTACTTTAACTAATCAGAAAAAATGGATGTACTTCAAATCATGTCTTATAGCAATCTTGCTTTCAATTAGATCTAATACCATTCAGTAATCTTACACTGATTCTTTAGCATAAATATTTTTCCATTTGTTTGCATATACCAGATTTTCTGGTGAAGGCAGAATTCTAGCTTGTGTTATATGGGTACAGAGGATGCAAATGAGATACTCTAAATAGCAAAGAATAACATGAACCTGAAGCTGGAGGAAGAAAATTTCAAGCTGGTAAGAACTTATACAAGTGATTCTCAAACTCAGCTGTGGTGGAATCACGTGAAGAGTTTTCTGTTGAATATTTTAAAAAACCATTGTTTCCGGAGAAAACTGGGTAAAATTCTTCTGACAGACAACAACCTGGGCATCAGGATTTTCTAAGCCTCCTAGATAATTCTACTGTGCAACCCAGGTGAAAACTCTCCCCTCTAGATTACGTACAAGCAAGAGAAAAAAATTAGAACTGTAGTTTGGCATTATGTACTGTAGCGAATTACATAGACGATATGAAGATTGGGCTTTCTTTATTTAATCTTTTTTCAATTTTCAGCCTTCTCTTGGCACAAGTGTGCAGTGTCCACTGATTCTATTCCTTGTGTGGAGTTCGCACGTGTACCTAACACTGCTTCATTAGTTTTTGATTCATTTTTCATCTACTTTCTCCTTCTCCCACCATCTCTTGGTTATTTTCCCTTTTCTAAAAGATCTATCTCCCTATTTTCTATAATTTATCTTTTATTTTGGTCTTGATTTATATTTTGGGCTTTGTTGTACAGATAGGAGGATCCATGGAATAGTCTTTTATCAAGTGGGCAACAGTGCAAAGCAGCTGAAAGTGCCGGCTGCAGAGTGAGACTACTTGGTTTTAAGCCCGGATCTGCTGCTGGCTAACTGTGAGTCCTTGGGCTTCTGACTGTCTTAACCTCCTTATATGTAAAATAACGATACTAGCATTACTACCTTGGAGGTTTGCTTTGGTAACTGAGTCAAACAATTCATCTGAACAATCTTAAGGTAATACTTATTTTAAACAAAGCAGTTAATTAAGGCCATTTTCATTTTTTTCAGGACTGAACATCAGTCCTGATGAACCTGGCTTGCATGTTTAAAATGGAACGCATTCCCATTTATTCACTTACTCATTCAAAATAGGTTTAATGAGTATGTACCATATGCTGAGCACCATCATGGATGCTAGACAAAATGGCCAAAATAAAAATCAGGTCCTTGTAGCAATTTAACGTTTTCAAATTTCTCCCCCATAAATGAACTCCTTTGTTCCTTTTCACAACCTGTAAAAGAGAATCAGGGATTTCTGAGATCATAATGCATACGGTATTAAAAATCTTACTTTAAACGATTAAACTGGAGAGGGAGGCAAGTCACAACCAAAACCAGAATGACGAACTGGTTTCACCTGGAGGACGTGAGAGACTAGAGGGCACAGTGAGAGCACAAAGTGAAGAGGTGGGAAATGTACAGAAGAGGGGGACAGTGGTCAGAGAGAAGAATTTGCCAATCCCACTAGGTCCCCAAAAGAACACAGACTCTAGAGGCCCTGGGTGTAAGGCTCAGTCTCCCTTGCAAACGAGAGGCATTTCAGTGGTGGGGAGGAGGCTGCTTCTGGATGGAGGGTACCTAGGGGCATCTTTCCATATTCTTGGTTTTCTGAACAAAGAATTGGATGAGTCACATGGAAAAGGGATTGAAAGTATACATTTCCTTCAGAATGAGAACAAGCTAGTAAATAGGTTCACATCAGTCCCTAGGATAAGGAAAAGGGGTCTCTTGTATCCAAAATTCCAAAACTCTCATCCAAACAAGGCATTGGGAAGGTTGTCCTGTTAAACACTCATTTTGCATTACATCATGTATAAATTAGCCTATCAAAAGCTTCTGGCCAGCGGGCACCCCAGGGAGGGAACTAGCCAGTGTCTCCCGAGATCCGCATCATGTTGGAACTTAGGGCGCTGAGAAAGAAAGCAACCCGCCTGCCTCCCTGGTAGGCAGCTGTGAGCCTACTGGTGCACGGGCTGAGAATCAACCATCCCACCCCTACCTCACTCCCCATTAGCAAATGGGAGCCAGAGGTCTGAGCATCTCTTGGGAAGTTGACCATATGCAATATAGCAAATATGGGGGATTTCCTCCTACCATCTCTTTGAAGGAGAGTATTGTTATCACAGTTTTGCTTTGTTCTGATTAATTGTATTGCTCTATTCTATATTCTGTTTTGATAAGTTCTATAATGTTCTGTATTTGGTGTGATTTTGCTATTCCTGATCCAAAGGACAACTATTGTAAAGATAAAGAGATATACTGTGGTACCTATTACTGTTAACCCCGGTAACCTGCTGTGACATTCTATACCAGTTTCACTGCATTGTCTCAGTTGGCTTTATTCTGTCTTGTTCTGTTGTATTTTACTACCTTCAAAATAATAAAAATAGTTTTAAAAAGCTTCTGGCTTTCTGTTTCATGTAAATGAAGGATCAGAAATAGCATCTTTCGATTGGTTGTGCCCAATCAAAAGGGTTAGAATGCAAGTTAGGAATGAGGGTTAAACGGAGTTAAGGTTAGGATTAGAGTTAGGGCTGAAAAGAATATCTTTTGAACGGTCATGTGAATGGTACCAGATTCAAATGAAGGATTGAAAACAGTAATATTTTTCTTTTGTTTTCTTTTCTTTTTAAATAGTTTCTGATTATTTCTAAATAGCATTCTTCTGGTTGTTTTTATGTACAATGATAATATCACTGTATTGGGAGTGTTACCGCCTTAGCAGAGTCTGTCACTCTGTTTCCCCCTCTTTTAGGTTACTCATACTCTTCAGATGGGGACTTCTGAGTTCCAGTGTCTCAGGAAGGTGAATGACGTGCATCAGAGCCCAAGTTTAGGTTTCTATTACGGGTTTGTATACAAATATGGAAATAGTAATAGGTTTTATTAGTGTTTTTGAAAAAAAAAGCCACTAGGAAAAATAAAAGGGCAGAATTTGTAAAAAGTAGCCTAATCTAGTAAGTTATTTTCATTTTAGTCTCATGTAACTCATCTTCTTAATTGACAAACATCTGTTTCATTTTCTGTCTCACCAAAGGGATTCTTATGAGTGGTGAGAAAGATTTTCTTTAAATGACATCATTTGCTCCCACAGCTCTGCACATAAGACATCATATAATATCCTGATAGCAACATGTTCTGATGTCCACATTTCGGTAAATTACAAAGCAATATGTTGTAAATAGACCTTCCTTGCTGAGTGGGTCTTGCTTGTAGATACTGACCTACCAATACGAACCATGAGTTGTCTTCAGTTTACCTATTTGTCTAACTCACAGCAGCATAACATGGGCTACATTCCTCTAGTGTGTTGATAAGTATGACAAGAAAGATGGCATTAAAGTCTCAGAGTCAAAATACATTATCCTGGAATACGTCACCTTGTGTGAAAAAAATCAGGTTAATCTGACCAAACATATTCCAAGCACTATCATGGACCTTATTTCTTTAAGGTATCCAAAAATAGATCCTATGATGATTTCCCTGTTTCTTTTCAGCCTGACCCATGATGCAAATGTTCAACATTAACTCTTCTAAAAGCTTGCTGCTTCACGCAATCCCAGAGAATACAGGGCTGAATTGCTAATCTAGAAAAAGATGGGATTTAGTGGAGGTATCCTTGGAATTTCTCTCCCATGCCTCCAGACAATTTACTGGAGTAGATTTCCATAATGCCTTAAGCAAAACTTTAAAAATAAGTGCTTCCATTTATCTACAAAGATGACTCTTCTGAGCTTTTCTCAGAGCCTAGATTCTGAGGCTGCTTTCTCAAGACTGCAGATAATAAATTTGCTCTTATCCAGCCTGTGTTGCTTGCCCTTGTGACCAATATGCATTGATATGAGATGCTTAGTTGAGTTCTCATGGCTGTTGTGTAGTTTTGTAATGCTACCAGTATCTAGGCTGCAGAGAGGAGACCTGTGACCTAAATTTTGCAGGCCCAGTTAAATTGATACACTAACCACCTCAGATAATCAGAGTACCTATGTTAGCCTCAGGCAATGTTTTTCCAATTAAGCATGATTATCTCCTTTACTCAAGTATATACAAAGAACTAAAATTACTATACAGTATTCTAGGAATAAATATTTATACAAAAATCTATAGTATACAAAAGTATAGAATACACTATAGTGTATGAAGTGTAGAATAATATTTGTGAAACAAAAGAACACACGTGGTACATATAGGCAATGGTGTGCAGAGAGATCTTGATAATACTGACCACAGTTATTCAGAAAATGAGAATGATTTGGGTTGGTATTATGAAGGACGCTCCATTGGGCAGTTAAATCCTGAACTCCAAAAGAGAGGACAGAACTTACTTAACTGGGAGGCAAGAAGAATCAACATGTTTTACTGTGAGAGTGAGTGTTGTGTTTTTCTTTTTAATTTGCTTGCTTACCAGGATTCAGCCCATTGTAGGGAATGCACTTCACTGCACATACGGCAGCAACAGGGACAGAATGCAAATATTTTCCCTCACCTCAGGGGAATGTTTCAAAACACTCTCTTGGAAAGGAAACTAATTTATTTGGTTGCTAATTATTTTGGCTCTGGTTTTAATGAGCCATTCTCTAAAAGATAAAGAGAATAATCAGACCTTTTTTCCCTCTCTTTTTGGGTGAAGTGATAAAAAGGTTATGGAAGAATAGCATGTAATAGTTAGGACCATGGATTCTGATGCCAGGCTCTGTGTTTATCTGTATCTCTGCTTATTAATTGTATGACCTCACTCCAATTGTTTGGTCTTATCCACACCTTACACTCCTTATCCATAAAGTGAGAATAATAATGGTACCCATTTAAAGTTTTAAATGATAATACTATTACTATTATTATTGTTGTTACATTGTCATCAGCCTGGAAACCTGAAAACCAAATAGTGAGTAGATGCTATAAACAGATGGATCACAGAGCCTTCCAAATAATTTCAGGGGCATTGCCTAAGAAATATGGTGTGTGTACACGTGTGGGCACTTGTATGTGGACACATGGGTGTGTGTACCCTCAAGAAAGATGGGCTGGAGACTAAGCGAACTTCTACTTTGGCAATGTCTGTTGAGAGAAAAACTTCAAGAAAAATTTTGCTTTCGTTTTTATTTCTGTGGTTATTAGAGAAGGAACCCAGGGCTGCATGCATGTTAGATGTGATAATTAACTGTCAGGATACTAAGAAATTCCCAACTAAATGGATCAGCATAGCTCTGGGTGTCACAGGAGGGATTTACTGAAAACAGAAGACCCACCCTGGGGGTGAGTGGCACTAGTCACAGGCCTGTGGCCTGAACGGAACAAAAGGGGAACAAAGAAGTCTCACCTCTGTTTCTTCAGGGAAGGTCTAGTGTTCATTTCCACCCTGGACATCATCTCCTGGATTCCAGTGTGGACCCTTTGTCCTCCTCCCATGGACTTGTGTGGAACACTACAGTGAGCTCCAGTGTTTTGATGTCTGAGCAGAGGCTTTGGACTCCAGCCCTTCTGTGCTCCTCCATACCTGACTCTGAGGAGGCAATTTTAAGTCTACCTTGTAAATCCTTACAGATTTACACACTTGCATTAAGTCTGTTTCCTCTAATGATCACCCACTGATACACTAGACAAGCGTTCTACCACTGAGCTACACCTCCAGTGCAAGAGCATTTTAAAAAAATATTTATCTCCATTAGTTGATTGCTTTATCTTTGCCTAATAGATAAACCTACTTTTTCTGTACTCAGGGACCAGTCAATTGCTCCTGCAACTCTGGGGAAGGATATTATCATATTTGCCTTAGTGTTTTCTATACTAGTTGATAGTAAAAGAAGAATCAAGGACTATTACTTCCACAGGAACTTGATTTATCTCTGTCAACTTTTTCTAGTGTGAAAACTATAAACTCTGAAAAATAAGCAATAAATTATTGAGCAAACAAACAAACAAATCCCAGAACAATTGTTTATGCTGGACATGAAAGGGTTGGTGTTAGAAAAGGCAGCAAGATTTCTTTCAGAAGAAACACGTGTTTCATGGACAGCTGAGCAGGTGTGGTGCTGTGTTCTGCTGGCCTTGGAACTCACAATAACATTATTATCTGGGGACTCATAAGAATGCAGAATCTCAGGTTGCGTTCTAGGCCCACAGAATCACAACTTCTATTTTCAAAGTTCAGCAATCCCTGTGCATAATAAACTTTAAAAGCCCTGCTCCAGTGGGCTTTCATGGGTCACATACCTTCCCAGAGTGCCTTCCTCAGCACTCTGGAGTGGGGACGTACTCTAAAGAAGTTCTGCTTGACATTTATCCAAACAGGAGAAGGATCTCAGAAAGCAGATACAATGCTAATGAGCGTGGCAATTACAGATAAGCTTTCTTCTTTTAAGTTAGCAACTGAAGAAATATCCAAAGAAATGTGTGTGATTCTTCATCTTAAGATCTTTCAAAACCTCAGACGTCTCGAAGTGAAAGATGACTCTGGGATGTGCCATAAACTTAGATTTCTTAGAAATTTAGATCAAAGGTGAGAGTCATCAAAGTGTTTGTGGGCTCAAAGGCAAGGAGACATCAATTCTGAAGGGGGAGACAAGTGTTGAGATGGTTTTTGTTTTGTGCACCTTTATGGGGAAGAGTACTTCTTGAGCCTTTGAACCTTGGAGACCGGCCAATTTGAGTGGAAGAGGTGGCATTTTCTTTTAAGCTACAGAGTCTATTCTGTTCAGATCCTTAAGCATCAAGGTCAGACTTGTTCAGAATAACTGAATACTAATTGACTTGCTGGGCGTTAATGTGCATTATCTTGTTTACACCAGTGTTCTGCTTGGAGTTTGTAAATCATTCTCTCCAGCAGGTTTTGACATGGATCTGAAGTTTGTTTCTGTTCTATAAGAGTTGGGTACATCTCTAGCTATGCTAGAAGGCTAAAGAATTAGAAAGAATGAGAGAGGAGGGACCTCTTTTTGTACAATTTGTATCATGAATAATTGTTACAATTGACAGGGATTGTGGAGTCTGCATTTCCCTCCAGGTAAGAAACAGCCTGGCCATGTAATTATGTTAATGCTTTCCAGAGTTTTTTTTTTGTTGTTGTTAGATGTACACAGGTTGTTTCTTGCTTGAATATCCCTTTAGCAATCAACCAGCATACAGACAAACATATACACACTCATAAAACTAGGCACCAACTGGTTGACACACTCATAAAGGACCTGCAAGGTCCATGATTTGAATGGCTACAGCTTGCCATGGCCCATTTCTCAATATAGTGGGTGGTCTTCTAAATACACAGGTGCTTTCCTGTAGCTCTTACTTTGACTATCATAAGTCCCAAGAAGGACATGCACATTTCCGTTACATCTTGCTCTCCTTTTGGACTATATGAACAGTAGTCCCATTGTGGCTAATATTTTTTTTCCTGCTAAGTAGCTACAGGATCTTGAGCAAGTCACTGCACTTCAGTAGTTTTTATCTACGTAAATAAAGGGATATACTCAGCAGCTGTAGCCTAGAACCAATGTTTTTCTTTGATTCTAGGTAGCAAAGTGGTTACCAGCTGCATAACTGCTCATTTTAAACATTGAGTTTGGAGGAAGCTGTAGAGCTATGACGAAAACTGTAACGAGTGACATTAGAGGCTTTGTTTGAAGTTTCTGATCTCTCATTTACTGTGCATGTGAGCTTCAACAGATCTTTTGGGTCTTCAGTTTCCTCATCTGTAAAATGTTAATAAAGGTCCCATCTTATCCTCTCTGCAGGGCTGTGAGACATCTTGTAAAGTACTGTGCAGGGCAAAGGATGAGAATTCATCGATGTCTGTCTGATCCATCCTTTCCACTAGGGAGGTGGCAGTGAGCTGGCTGCAACCTACCAGCATCTTCAGTAACTGCACAATCCTTACAGATACACACGCCTGGACCGCAGCTCAACACCACTAACTCAGAATTTCCAAAGGACACCTCAGGCATAGGAAATGCATATTAGTCTAGTGTCTTAGTTACTTTTTATTCATCTTTGAGACAAAATACCTGATGCCCAAAGTTGGGAAAGGAAAGGTTTATTTCTTACAGTTTTTGGAGGTTTCAGTCCATACTCAGTTGGCCTCAAGGCAGGGTGGCATGGCATGGCGGCTGCAAACAGCAAGTGGAAATCAGCAAAAGAGAGAGACACACCTTCTTCCTGCCATTACATCACATCCTGGCTCCACCCCCTGGGAGGGTGTAGCACTGACACCATCAATCCAAGCACTAGACAATGAACCAGTCACAAATGTACAATGCAAATACATGAGACCTGGGGGCCACCGACATAAACCATGACATCAAGTTTAAGAATCATTGATCTAAACACTGAAATCTTATCATGTTGTGATTTCAACTGCAGTCATTCTTTGTACATGATAGGATGCCCCTTCTGATAGCTGATGCCTGAAGAGGCATGTAGGACAGGACAGTCTGTAGGGATCTGTCTTGATACAGTCTTTTTATTAAGCTTAACAAATAAACTTTCTGGTCATGATTCATGGTTGTTTCCCAGTTATTAAAGGGAAGAAAGCTGTTCAAACGAAATTTCTGTGAGCTACACATTTTTGGGAATGAGGTATGTTTCAAATGGAGCTACGGCTCCTTAAAAGTTCTACTTTTAAGCAATAACTAGGACACGATCGTACTTTATGTTTTGCCCTTTTAAACATTTCAGTGATAGAGAATGGAAGAAGAGATGAAGTCGAGAGGAACAGCATAAGTAGGTTTTTACGTAGATATTTTAGTTGTCAGAGTCTGGAATTGGCAAAGGCCACATTCTGTGCTTAAGGAACAGCTGTGGGATGAGAGCCTGGAGTTTATGCAAATTGCCTTGCAGGTGAGGAAGGCTTAGAGCGGTTCAGCCTTCCCGTCCCTGTTCTGCCCTAGTTTCACGGTTTCTGGGAAGAACTCAGCAGATATTTCAGAGCCACAGTCCCAGGGCCATTAAGAACTTCAGAGGAGGGGACAGGTAGAGGACTGGGAATTGAAAAACCTCCATCCAAAACATGTGAGCTGGAATAAAAGAAGCAAGACAAAGTCTCAGGAGGTGGCCTTTTTTATTTGTCTTTATTCATTTCACTTCAGTTTGTCAGTGAAATGAGATAAGAACATCTGTCTCCTGCTAAACAGGAGCCATGTTCTTTCAGGTAAGAATGATAATGCTGGAGGAACGTATATCTGCAAACTTGCTTTAATCTATTTCTGGGGTAATGGACTTGCACAGCGGCCTCAAGTGCTGCTGTTAATAGCTTCTTGCTTTTCCAGCAGAAATACCCGAAAGCTGTTTTCAGATGTATGTTCACTTTGAGGAAAAGGACAACGGAACCTTGTCTGAGAAAAAAAAAAGGAGAGGGGGGAAAAGACTAAGCTCTTTCTTTAATCTAGCAGAGAACAAGAAGAAATTACCTCAGCGCGTGCTACTACTAGTATAATCGGCAGTGTCAATGAAAAAGTTAGTTTCTTCAAGGCTGAAAAACAAGTGGGACACAAAATTTGGGGCTCTGTATTTCCCATGTTTCTTTAATACTGTGAGATTTGGGTGCCAGCGAAAAGTCTAAAACCACTAAAGCCTAATCATTCAAAAGCAAACAGCAGAGATGGAGAGGGCCTTCTTTTGCCTGAAAGGAAAAAAAAGAAATATGAAATCTTAATGTCTTCATTTTTAAACTGTAAAGCAAAGCCAGACTTTGGACTATTTTTGTTTTTATTTGTATTTGTAATAGGCAATGTGGAGACATGGTAATGCATTTAAATGATGGTAAAAGAAATACATTGAAAAGCTACTCTGTCTTCCACCCGTGTCTCCAGTATTCCAGTTCCCCTTCCCTGAGGCAACCCGGATGTCAGCTTCTGTTAGATCCTTCCCGAGCTACACTCTGCATAGCAAAGTGCTCACTCTCACACACATACACCTTTTGTGACTCTCTCTCCCCTCATTTAACTTAAATAGTTGTATTCCATGCAGATTTTCCTGATTCTTTTCCCTTATGAAGATGTCTTAGAGATTATTTCATTTCAGAACATAGAAACCAGTCTTCCTCATTTTAATAGTTGTGTAGATGTGTACCGAGGACTGTCTCATACCTTACGGATGCAAGATTGGGCTTCTTTTGATGCACATGCCACTGGAATTGGGAAATGAATATTCCTGTGTGTGTGTATATATATATATATATATATCACAGAATATTTTTGTATCTTAAACTGCCATAATATAAATTGATTCTCACATCTCTCATCTTCTGTGGTAGTAGGTTACTTCCAAGCTGAGCAGAAAACTTTAGCTGTATTTTAGTTTGGAAGTATAAAATGGAGCTCACAGTGAATTGCTGATTACAGGATACAGGGTTTCTTGTGGTTTTATTAGCTACTACTAACCCAGTTGTGCTTCCACTCAGCCAATAGATCAGTTCTTGAGCAAATATGACCCTTTCTGCTACAGTGGTAAGGTCACAAAAGTCATCTTAACAGCATGAAGAAATCAATTCCAAAAAATAGTGTAGTAACCACCTCTGACTTAGGGCTTTCTGAATACATAGAATTTCTGCCTTTGCATTGACAAGGTCATACATATGCATGCACAGGACCAAAGCTCCCTAGGGCTATGGTTTTCAAAACTCTGAATAAGTAGAAACTGAAACACATTTAGAATGAGACTGAAAGCTCTGGAAATATTGGAACTTTGCACTTACATTTTTAAAATAGCAAGCATATTTTGGGAATAAGTAATTAGGAATCTAGTCATGTAGGGATGGTAAGATAAACCTTCTACTCATGAGATGCAAGGCCATTCAAAGATACCAAGGTTGCCATTAAAAGCTAGAAGCTTCTTGCTTTGGTAGAAAATTTGGAGGATATTTATTCTTTAGTAGTTAAAGGAAAACCAAGGAGAAAGAGGTAGAAAGGACCAAGGTGAAAAGAACATGGCTTGACAATGAGATTCATTCTTTAATCTTTTTTTTTCCTTTGCTTCTGTTATATAATTTTAGTTAGATCTGAGTCAGAAAAATCCAACTCAAACTTAGGAAAAAAGAAAACCTATTCATTTCACAAAACTGTCTTGGTTCAGGGTGTTAAGAAATGTTAGCACACCTAGTTGCTCTTAACCATGCAAACTTTTATCTGCCTATGCGGACTTTATCCTTGGGCTTCTAATGATAGCACAGTTCATGCCAGTGGATACTGTTCTGAGACTTCCCAGACTCCAGGCTGGAGACATAAAAGTTGGTCTCTCATTAAAAGTTCAAATGAAAGTCCAGGGTGGACAAAGATCTAAAGCCAGGGAGATCTTAACAGACTAATGAAATAAGTACTTGGTGCTCCCAAATTAATAAATGTCCAAAACAACTTCTCACAGAGGGATATGACTGAGCTCAATGTCTGGTCATCTTCCCAAGAGTCTCAAGATGGTAGATTGATAGGTAGCAGGGTAGAGAGCCTCTCTGAGAAAAACAATTCAGATGCTAGAATTTAACACCATGGAGAAGACCAGACGAAAGGAGAGGGATTCTCATGACCCAGGAAGAAACTGAGGAAAAAGAAAAAGGAAAGAAAAATAAAGAAAGATAGAAAGGGGGAAAAACATGTAGACTGAAGGCTGAAGCCAGACGTGCTCCCATCAGAGCCGGTCCTGCGCTGTGCTGGGCATGTCTAGGAATTGGGTTATTCAAGATCGAGTGGAAGTCCCGGTCATGCTGAAATCGGGGGTGGTGAGCCCGAGACCCTAGGCGGCAGGATGCACACAACAGGGAGCAGAACCAGACTGGCAAGCCACACTAACCAGTGGTAAGTGCTAGGGACTAGGCCCCGCAGAAAGGGTAAATGGCTGAATGAAATATTGGAGTTGGGCAAGACGGACCTGAACTGGCAATTGCAGTGAAGTCGGTCAGCTGCTCCTGACCCAAAGCGGACTGGTGGGATCTGCTTGGGCTGGGTCACGCCCCTGGTTGGGACCCAGTAGCCAGGGACAAAACTACCCCGAACATGTGACATCTGCAGGGCACAGACTAACGTGGTGAAGCCACTCACGGTTGACTGGCTCAAAGGAGAGGGGCCCAGCGCACATCACCACAGCATGAATTGCACAGATCAACAGCAAACTGGAGAAGGCAGCAATCCCCTAGCCAACACGCTTCAGAAAAACCATAAACGACAAGGAAAGAACCTGAGACCTCCACCATACACCTGTCTGAAAGAAACCAAAAACATGACAAGAGAAAGAAACAAGAAAAAGCCTCCAGCTGCTGACCCAGGGAAATTAAGTCCAGGAGAGGGAAATACAGAAGAGATCAAGGGCAGCACACATGCACTATCAGACACAGCCTCAGCAGAAATTAAGAAATACTTTCATGACCTCATTGATGAACTTAAAACTGAAATTCAAACTCAAGTGAAGCAAGATATAAGATTAATAAAAGAAATGCTAAGCACCTCTCAAGAACACACAGATGGAAGAATGGAGGAACCCACAAAAAGGAAGAAACCTTTGATGAAGAATATAAACAAAATCTAGAATATGTGAAACAGATCCAAAGAGATTACCAGGAAATTAAAAACTCCATTAAAAGCTGCCAAAATTTCTTGACAGAAACTAAAGATAGACTTTCAAAACTTGAAGATAGATTTGCAATGTGTGATCACAAAAGGAAAAATCTCTTAAAAATAATAAGGAACCAGGAAGTAACAATACAAAGGCTAGAAGACAAGAGGATCTATAACTTAAGAATGAAAAATGTGAGTGAAGAAGCTGGGGTAAATACAAATGAAATACAAAGGTTATTCACAGAGATAATTCAGGAAAACTTTCCAAGCATAGGAAAAGGAATGATATTCAGATATATGAGGCATACAG
Source organism: Dolichotis patagonum (assembly GCA_004027295.1). Taxonomy (NCBI): domain Eukaryota; kingdom Metazoa; phylum Chordata; class Mammalia; order Rodentia; family Caviidae; genus Dolichotis; species Dolichotis patagonum. Next base: position 41,779 of record PVJX010008788.1, read on the forward strand.
AACTCCAGCCAGCTACAAGCAAAACAAATCTACACCCAGACATGGAATAATCAAGATCCCAGAAATTCATCAGAAGAACAGAATATTAAAAGAATGGAATATTAAAAGAAAAGAAACAGATCACCTATAAAGGAAAACCCATCAAAATCACAGCAGACTTCTTGACACAAACTATCAAACCAAGGAGAGCTTGGAGTGAGGTATTCCAAGCCCTAAAAGAAAATAATCTCCAACCTAGATTGATGTACCCTGCAAAACTATCACTCAAAATTAATGGAGAAACAAGATATTTCCATGAAAAGAAGAACTGGGGAAATTTGTGACCACCAATCCATCCCTACAAAAAATACTGAAGGACATTCTAGAGAGAGAGAGAGAGAGAGAAATCACCAGAATTCTAGGAACAATGGTAGATAGGCCTCAATGAGTGGAAATGGGGCAGACAGTGGAAGAGGCCTCAATGAATGGAAGTGGGACAGACAGTGGAATGAAGGAGAAAAGTAAACAACCAACGGCAGAAAAATAGTATAGCAGAGATGAGGAAGAGCAGATGGGCTATAATCTCTAACACAGATGGCCTGGATACACTAACAAAAAGAAACACAGGCAGAGTAGATGAGGAGACAGGGTCCATCGAGATGCTCTGAATAGGTTGTGCGGTGGAGAACTACTCAGCTATAAGGAAGGAAAACCTTGAAGCTTTAGTAAGTAAAGGAACACAACTCATGATCAAGCTCAGGGTTAAAAAGGTTCAGAACGAGTTAGGTAGATAGCGGGTTGCCCCCCTAATCTAAAAACTAAAGGAGTTAGTGGGACACAAAATATACAAAGCACCCTGAGAAAGTGAAAAGGGATGAATTGTCTAAAAAAGGAAGGCAGAGGACATTGTTAATAGTATATCAGGATTTAAAAGCCACTTTATTCTTATCGCTCTGTTTAGTTTGATTTTTATTCCGTTCTGTCTGTCTACTCGTACTAGATTTGAAAGCACAGACAGCTATCTCCAAAATAGCAGGATATACTATGGTAACTATCTTTAATTTCCTATTAACTTAAACTGAATTACTGTATTACTGTATTACTTACACTGTCTTACTATGATTGATCTTATTTGAATCTGGTATGTTAGATCGCTATTTTGTCTTGACTGATTTTATTCGAATCTGGTATTCTTGATAGTATCAAATCACTTGAGAGTAGAAGCAACTACTCTGAAGATGACAAGATTCAATATGATTCTGTTTTATCTTGACTGATTTTATTTGAATCTGGTATGCTTGATAGTATCAAGTCTGAGAGTAGAGGCAACTATTCTGAAGATGACAAGATGCAACAGGATACCCATTCAGGTTTGACTATTAACTGCTTTTGAATGTCTCCAATGTTTTGCTTTTATTAATATTGCTAATGTGCTGCTATGTTCAATTATACTGTGCCTGATGATATAGACAATTCTATTGAAAACAACAAGAGACATCATAGTAACTACTGTACTTCACCTAGTATTGTGGTTCTATATGGCTTTTTCATTTAGTGTCTTTCTAGGAATTTGGTTGTCTGGTTTTGATTTGTTTTTCCCTCTAATACAGAAAGGATAGTGATACATGTGGAGATTCATGCATGTGTAGAACTTCTAAACAGTTTACAAGAATTGATTACTATTATTGTAAAAAAGAGAGGAAAAGAAAGTACTCTAAAGGCTATAACTGATTAACTACAGTTATACAGATGTTTAACTGTACAGGATTGAGAACCATATTACTAAGTTTTTGTTGGATAAGGTGAACAGAACTGTTTACAGTCTCACTGTTTGAATGTCCACTTTGTATGCTTTACTTATGTAACTTGAACAACTACTTCTAAGAGGAAAATATGTAATTATCAACTAGTGATTTGTTACTTTTTTCTTTTTTTTTGAAATTATGTGTTATTTTTACTCTATGTTATTTTTTCTTTAAATAAAAAAAGAGAAAAGAAAAAACTAAAAATATTCTGGTCATCTTTCTTTCCTCGTTTATAAATTACAATTGAACTTGAAAATATGACCAACCTCATTCAAAACCAATTTCACTTCTCCCCCTTTTTCTTTGCTTTTTCACATTTATTGAGAACTTACTCTAGACAGGCATTCTCCTATTCTCTACTCTCAACTCTTTATATTTTAATATGAGAAGCAGATATGTGTCTAGAACTGAAAATATGGTATAAATAATCTAAGAGACATAAAAAGAAATAGGAACACAAAAATGGAGAAATTAATTTACTTATGATAATGACATTTGATTCCAGTTTGAAACTTGACAGGAGTTTGACAGGTGTTTGGATTGGATAAATGAAAGAGAAGTGTGAAACTGAAATTAGTGAAAATGAGAAAGTACAGTGGGAAATTCACCTTACATATCTATTGACTTGCTGGGATCATCTACACTAATACTGTATTTCCCAGGAGGCCTGAGGTAATATAGAGACAGATTAAAGGATGTTAATCAACTAATGAAACCTGGGAAAGCATGATTTTTAAGCACATATCAAGGAAATGAATTAGGACATAAATGCTGATGGATAATTAGGCAATAATTTTAATGTGTAATTATTAAGGAGTGAAAATACCTGACTTCGCTAAACCAAACTAAATCACACAACTACCATCACCACTAGAAAAGGACCCTAGTAATTTGTAGCCCAAAAAAATAAAAAATCAGTTTAACAAAGGAGATTGGATTTTTCTGTAAAACCTAGAAACTTAGAAATCTCCCTGTGATGGATTATGTGCTCATACCTGAAGTCATAGGAATGAAATGGAAGTCCACTGAAAGCCCTGGGGTTCTCACATTCTCACATTTTGTTTTACTTCAATGACTGTTCTATGGAGTGACTTTACCTCAAATGAAAAATTACTCCTATAAAATAGTTGATGCTGATTAGGAGAAAAATGTAGTGAACCAGGGAACTACTTTTTAGAATACAAAGAGAATTCCATTCTTTACAAATCTGAAGGCAAATGAACAGTCCAGAATTATCAGAAAAAAATTAGATTTATATTCTTCTCACGAAGGCCAAAGGGCATCAAAGAAATTACTGCTGCAAAGACACAAACTATTGGAGCAGGAGAGAGTTAACTAAAGACCAAAGAATGAGTTTTCTCACTCTGCTTTTCTTATTCTGTTCTTTTCTGAAGAAAACTCTTAAGAGAGCATGTGTATTCACTTTTTAAAGGAGAGTTAATTACAGTCTTATTTAGAAATAAGAGTGTGACCTACTTTACCTTTTACAGTTTCTTCTAGGACTTTTGTGTTTTCTATTAAATGGTTTAGACATTAAACATCATTAGGCAGCTAAATAAGTTTTCCTGGCTCTAACACAAAAAGGAAACAAATGCTTCAAAGAGGAGAACAGAGGAGAGATTTCCCTTTTTAATGTTTACTTTCAAGTAAATATTTAGTATTGTGACTTTCACACTGGAAGTGAACATCCCTTTACTGAAAAGATGCCAGTGAATTCTTGATGTAAAATCATATAGCAAAAGTTTGGAATACATATCAGGAAGAACAACCCATGTTAGTCACTGTGGAGTCTGTTAAAAACAGTCACTTCCCCTCAAGTGGTTTCTAGACTAATGGAAGAGATGATTTAGATAGATTTGGGTATAGGATGCTGGGAAATGGAAACGTCTGTCACTGAAGATGAGAAACGCGATATAGGTCCTGAAAAATGGGAATATTTTTCTGGCAAGAAATGGTGAGAGTGGGCCTCAAAATGGAAGGGACAATGGAAATGGGGCAGCACAAGGGATGATGGATATGTCAGTCCTGCTGATAGAGTAAGTGGCATAGTAGTGGGGTGACTTGTCAAGGAATTGACATAAGTAAGGTGTAGTGAAAAATCTATGTAGAAAATTCTGGTTCATCTTTGGAGAAGGAAAGGGACTGACTCATGAGAAAGTGTGGACAGGGCTGGTTCCAGATCTTTCCTGCTAGACTATCCTGTTGTACTGCAATAGCAGAGGAATGGGGCTGGGAGAGCTGTCCGGAGATACAGAGAAGAGGGAAGATTTTCTGAGAGCAGCAGAGGTCTTATCTTTGAGATTCAATCTTTAAGTTTGGTGTTTTAAGTCATTTTTTTTGTTTTGTTTGGTTTTGTTTTGTTTTTACATGGATCGAACTCTTGTTTCACACTCAGCACCAATTCCCACATCTGTCCTACATGTAAATAGAATATTTTATTGAGTGGAACTTTTGCGAGGTTCTTTGATACATGATCAGTAATTTTCAAATCAACTAGTAGTACATATCAATATCTCCATTTTATAGACAAGCAGACTAGAGCTCACAGAATTTCAGTAACTTCCCAAATAATACAGAGGCTCAGAGTCAGAGATAGGGCTCAATCTTACCAGTCCTGTGAGAGAGTCACTTCTGAAGTAAATCCTCCTGTCCCAGGCAGGCCTTGGGAGAAGTAGAGTCCAAGCTAATCCAGGACTGCAACCACATAGAAAACTTCAAATAGGAATCTCCCAACCAACTTCTTCCTGAATTCCTGATAAGAAAAATAAGAGATAATAAGATGACTATTTTGATTTTAAGACAGATGGTCTAACTATGTCCTCCGTTTTTGAAGCAAATCAAATGTCACACTCACATTCATGGAGAAATTATACAGTGGCTCCATTCATTGGGCATCATCAGTCAGAACTCTTTCCTCAATCATGTTGTCCTTGTTTAGTGAGCTACAAAATACCATAGTGTTAGAGTTCAGAATTATCCCTAAGACTCAGCAAAATGGATTTCTACTCACCAAACGTGAACTGGTTATGGTCTCTACTGATTCTCTCACCTGTCAGTAGCAGACCAATAGTAAGCTTCTAATACAACGCCACTCTCCAGGGGAATCTATCAGTAGATTGCTTAGGATCATTTCTGTCAATGAAGAGATCTCATTGGGGTAGGGCATCTTTTTCAGTGTTTAAAGTACATAACTCCAATCTCCATTTCGGTTATCACACTTCTGGTGGGGTTTGACACTTTACACTCCCTTATAAGGGCCATTGTAATTGCACTGGTCCACCTGGGTAATTCAGAATAATTTCTCTGTCTGTAGGTCTTTAACTAACATTTGGAAAGTCCATTTTGTCATGTCTGGTGAATGCACAGTGACAATATTAACCTCTTGATGCAATATTTTTCTCAATTGAGCTTGTTTTCAAAAGTTTAATATACTTCTTCATCTATTCATTCTTACTCAAATAATCCTAAAATATCTATATGGTCTGGCACAATACAGTTTTCTATAAAGAAACCTGCTTGAAATAATTGCTGAAGAATTTGAAAATTAGTTTATTTCATACTTTTTATAAAATTTCAAGCCAATGTTATGAAGTACCACATTTATTATCAATTCTTTGGATCATTAACAGATGAAGTTCATGGAAGACTTAATGGTGAAATAATTCAACTTCTGCAGGTCTCAAAGGAACCATATTCAACTGATAAGGATCCCAAACCCACCTGCCTCAAGTCAGAGGAAATTCTGATTAAAAACAATCAAAATAAATTTTAGCTTTTAACTTTCTAGAGCCAGACAATTAGGTTTTGAAGTTCAATTCCTTTGGATTTGGATGTTTTTGGATTTAAAATTGCAAGGAAATTTAACCTCTGATCATTTCTCTCTAGGATTGTGATAATAACAATGGGTTTACATTCATTGTTGGTGCATCACTGTGTTGGCATTTTACCATTGGAATATCTTCAGGTTGTCATTTATTCTCATTGCAAGATCTGTGATGTGCTATTTTGGGCACCATTACTGGATCTGACTTGGGAGCCAATATAGATAGAAGACTAAATTTGATTTTCAGCAATGCATACAGAGTGGAGTTTATTAAATTAATGCTTCTTCTGAACAGTTTCAGATGTTGAAGTCAGATCTCAACTACTCTCCCATTGTCCCCTGATAATACCCAAAGAACAGTGGCCAGTTTTTGGAGATTGGTCTTGGAAATTGAGGGCTGGGGCCTGTCCTTGTAGCTGGTTCTTTTCCTCTGAAAAGTAATAAAAGTAGTTTGCTATCGGCTTAATAATTATTTTCTCTTAAGAGAGAAAAATAAAAACTGGTAAATGTTAGTAGTGAATACTTTTCAACTCCTGATGTTTTCTTCCATAAGGCAGAAGGTCAAATAATATTATGCCTCCTCTTTCTTGTTTATTTACGCTAGCCCCGGTTAGGGAAAGAGAGCCTGTTGTATAGTCCAGATACAAGTACTTTGTCTTATACATGATTTCAAAATTCGTAATTGCTCTCAATTTGTAGTTTGTCTTTTTATTCTCTTAACAGTGACTGTCATAGAACAAAATCTCTAGTTTTTTGTCCTTCTTATCCCTTTTGACTCTCTTGTTATATTGTCCAAGCTGACCTTAAACTTATGATTCTCTTACCTTAGCCATCCAAATTGTTGAGATCACAAATGTGTGCCATCATACTCAGTGCAAAATTTCTAAATTTGATGAAGTCTAATTTTTAAATTCTGCTTTGAGAGTCAGATTTTTGGTATGTTTACAGACTCTTCACTAAACTCTTGCTCATTAAAGTTTTTCCTGTTTTCTTAATAAGAATTCTATAATTTTATGTTTTACATTTAATTTTATGCTGTACATCTGTAATCTGTGTTGAACAAGGTATTGCCTAAGGTGAGACGTTTAGATCAAGCTTTGCTTTTTAAGAGTTGTATATGTTGATATTCAGTTGCTTTAAAACCATTTGTTCAAAAGATTGTATTTGATCCACTGAACTGTGTGCATTGTGAAAACTCATCTGGAAATATTTGCATGAGTATATTTCTAGAGTTTCTGTTCTGTTTGTTTGGTTTGTATGTTATCCCTTCACTAATATGAAACTTTTTTGAAAACAATTCTTTTGTTGAATGTCAAATTAATTTGCTCTCTTTTTTTCTCTTTAAAAATTTTCACTATTCTAGTTCTTTTGGGAGGCAAAAGATTAAAAATAATATCTACAAAGTATTGTTCTAAGATTTTTATTGCTATTCCATCAAATGTATAGATCAGTTTTAAGAGAATTTATACCTTTATTATGCTGAATCCTATAATCCAAGATTATAGTATTTTTTCCTATTTAGATTGTCTTTGATTAGCAGACAAAAAACTTCTACATAGGGCTTTTGTACATTTCTGTTGGACTTAATTTTTGTTGTAACTAAAAATGCAATTATTTTTAATTTGTTTATTATTATTCATTGTTAATACATATGATAGATAAAAGTATGAACTTTTTATTTGGAGAACTTGTTAAACAGTAGTTTTACAGACTTTTTTGTAGATTCCTTGAGATTTTCTGCCTAGATTAATGTGTAGTTCTTTAATGTGGATATTTTAATTTATTTCTTTCCTTTATGTATTCTTTTTTCTTTTTATTTAAGCAGAGTTTTTGACAGACTCATAAACATTGTACTTGAAGGTCATCTCATATGATAAAAGCTTGGTTAGTTGCATGAGCTGGGACTCTAAAAGTGTATACTTGACAGTGAGACAGTAAACTGAAAATGCTCCCTCGCTCTCCGGGGGAAGCATTGCTTTGATTCCTCCCAGATCCTGAAAGGATTAATTTTGTCTTGATTTCCTTGTGCCCTTAGCATTATACCAAGGGAAAAATTAAATCCTCTATGAAAGAAAATAATACAACAATAGTTTGTAAATTATCCCTGTTATTTTTATATAAAATGTCTAACACTCAACAGAAAATGCTTAAACACACTAGAAAAGAAGAAAATATGGCCAAAATTTAAGAAAAATGTTTAGTAGCTCCAGAGTAATAGTTGATACAAAAAGTGGAACAATCAGATATGTACTTCAAAGTAGCTATGTTTAATATTCTTAAATAACTAAAGAATGAAGATTTTGGCAAGAAGACTAGAAAAAAAATATAGTAACTGAAAATCATAATATATATTATGCAAGTTTAGAGATTAAATGATTTAGGTGCATGTTATGTAGATGAATGGCAAAAAGCAAATTGAAAGAGATTTTAGAAGAAAATATCCAAAATGAAGCATACAGTGAGAAAAAGAAAGAAAATGTAGAAAATGACATAAATACATAAAATATTTGTGATACAGGTTTACATTCTGAATTTCTAGAAGGTAAAGAGCATGATTAGAAACAGAATTAGGAAAGAAAAAAGAATTTGAGGTTTTTTCCATTAGAGATGGAGATTATTAAATCATAAATTTGAGACATTAGAAACTATAAGAAGGACACGTGATGCCACAGTAAAGATGCTAAAGATAAAAAAGGGTAAATGCCTGAAGCAACCAGAAGAATTACTAAAAATGAGCAACAATCAGTGTGTTGGCTGATTTCAATAGAAAGAGTGAAAAATCACAAGAAAGAGATATATTATTCAAAAAGAGAAAAGTACTCAAAAAAGTTGAAGTAATTCAAAATGTAGAATTCAAAATCCAGCAAGCTGACTTCAAAAATGCCAAATTACTCGAGATACTTGTAGTCAAACAAAAATAAAGGTTTGTTAACACTGAATAAGTAGTTAAAGGAAGGGTTTGGGATTAGGGTTTATGAATTCATTGGTCAAGAATCTCTCTTTGTAAGATATAATTCATTTTATCATACAAAGTTAGGTTAAAAAGTGACTATTAAAGTGAAAAAATAACAATATGTGCTTTTTAAAAAGCTTAAAAACTACAAGTATCCTTGTACTGTACTAAATTAAATACTACTAAATACTATCTATAGTCCTGCTTTTAAATTTTTCTGTTTTTCCATATTGGGGAAAATTTGCCTACTATCTCATTCAGATGTCAAGATATTATTAGAAACACATGCATCAGATATTTTAATATATTATCTTTTTTTAGGATTCACAAATATCACCCACAGATAAATGTGGCATTTATGCTACATTTCTATGTCTTACAAACACAGGGATTCTGACATATTTTATTTCATAAATTTACACTTTAAAAGACAAATGTGTTTATTGTGTATTTATAATGCTTCATTATTCAGTGCATTTTTGATATGAGAAAACTTCTTTTATTTAGCCTCATTTAGAGCCTAATCTTCCATTTATGATCTTACATGACTGATGAGTCAAAGGATTTTCCACATTCTGCTTCTTAGTATTTTATTAGTGCATGTTTGTAGTACATGAAGATTCCATTTAATGGAGAAGTTGTTACACACACATCTTAATCTTTTCTCCTTTTTCATTTACTAACACACCTTCCCTGCTTCTTCCACTTCTGGTCCTTTTATGGTCTGAGTCTGGGTGTCCCCCCAAAGCCTCACGCAGCCATGGAGGCGGGATTCTAGAGTCTGTGAGTGACTCGTGGTCCAATACTGAGATTATGGTTGTGAATGCTACACCCAAGTGAATGTGGCCTACATGCAATATAAGGGACAGAAAGAATCTTTTCTCTATGCTCCTCCCTTTTTTGCTCTTGTTGCTTTCGGTATCTGCTGCTACCATGAACTGCTGCCTCTCTTCCAGGCCACCCTGCCTTGGAGCCAACTGAGTATGGACTGAAACCTCCAAAAATTGTAAGCTGAATAAATCTTTCTTTCCTTAATTTTGGGTGTTGGGTATTTTGTCTCAGAAACAAGAAAAAAGTAACCAAGACAGTTTGCTTCCCATTTGAAAAAACTCTATTTTCATTTTTTCTGCCTCAATTTTTTCCATTCTCTTTCCCTTCCCTCCTTCTCCTTCTATCCATCTCTTGATCCTCTGCCCATTTGAAAAAGGTCTCCTTACTTCTTGTGTATCTTCTATTTTACTCTATTCCTGTATATCTGTACTTAGACAGCTATCTATCTATCTATCTATCTATCTATCTATCTATCTTAGAGATGTTTCTTATATAAGAGAAACCATGTAATATTTAAGCTTGTGTGTCTGACTTATTTCACTTACTATAATCCCCCTGTACATCCATTTACTTGCAATGCTTCAAGTTATTTTTCTTTATGGCAGAGTCATGCTTCATTGTGAATAAATGCCACATTTTATTTATCCATTCAGCCGCTGATGGGCACATGGAACATTTCCTAGATTTAGTTGTTATGAATTGTGTTTCCAGCTCTTGATGCTGTACATTATATTTTCCTTTCTCTTCTTCTAAGTCAAAACTGAAAATGCAGATGCAACGCCCTGCCCTTTTCCCTTAGTTTGTGTCCAAAAACTGTTACATACAAGAAAAGTTTGGTTGAGAGGAACCCTGAGTGTGAACAGTGGTCTGCACACAGTTTAGCTGAAACTTCTTGTTTTTCAGTTTTATGAAAATATATGACTACATAAATACAGCAGAAAAGGTCATAGTAAAGTTTCCTGAAACTTCAATACTTTCCTAAATCAGCCTGTGATAAAGCATATTTTTTGAAGTGTTTAAAAATTTAATTTCAGATGGGAATTCAGAGATGCAGGGAAATGGAAGAACCAAGAACTGGGTGTTATAAGGGTGATGCCAATAACTATTACTGTACATATCAGTAAAGCTAATGTCCAATTGCATTTCAGATAGGTGTAGAATTAAAAATACATGACAAGAATAGCATTTAAATAGAGAGGAAGGCATGGATTGGTGTTCTAAGGCTCCTACGCTATCTGGAAAAAGAGTAACTTTGGCACGGAATACTATACTTAAATAAACACAAAAGACAAGTGTCGATCTAGTGAAATTACTGAAAAAGTAGAAAAGGAATGTGTAACCGAAAGTCAAATGAAATGCTAAAAGATAATCTAAAATCAGGCAAGAAGGAGGTGAAAAGGTATATAATATAGCAAAGACAAACAGAAGACTTAATAACATGTAGAATTAGTTTCAATTGTGTCAGTTGTGATATTAAATCCAAATGAAATACAAGACGCTGCTAAAAACAAGGATGTGAGACCGAATTAAAACATAGCTGTATGCTTTTTATGAATTATGATCTAAAATACAAGCTGTGGTAATTTGGCAATTGCTCTGATTTGAACGTGCCCTCTCCAAAAGTCAGATGGTCCTGAATGATACGTAAAGAGGTAGTTATGACACAGGAGCTTTTCTACTCTTCTTACAGAAGAGCCGCGATGGAGGGCAAGTCTTGTCTTGCCCCTTCCCCTCATGCCATAGGACAGCACAGCGCTCCGCTGTGCAGAACAGAACCCTCACTAGCACCTAGTGCCAGCCCGGATCTTCAGCCTGCAGTTCCAGCCACCAGAACTGTGAGAAGTAAATTCTTGGTCTTTATAAATTCCTCCTTCTGTGGCATCTTACTGCACAAGTGGACTAAGAAAGTAATATGGTGGGAAAAGATACGTAATACAAATGCTAACAAGAAAGCTGATCTTGTTAGATTAATATAGATAAGAGTAAGATGAAAGATAAGCTGGGATGTTTTGTGACGACGTGTTGTTCATTTCATGAGAAGATGAGTAATTCAAAATGCACATGCTATATAAAGAAATTATTGACAGAATTAAAGGGAAAAGCCAACTCATTTATGGTGGAGTTGTAGCATAACTTTCTTCTTCTAAATATTTAAGAAACAACATCATTTCTGAAAGAAGAAAGCATAAAAAGACAACTGTTTGTGACACTAAGGAAAGAAGGGAGGGAGTACTTCCTAGCTAGTTCACAAAGCCAACAGAATCTTGATAGCAACCCCGACAGGGACATAAATAAAAATTACAGGTCAACCTTACCCATAAATATAGATGTAGATCTTTTAATCAAAATATTATCAAATCATATCAAGCAGTACATAAAATGATAACATATTATGGCTAAGTTGAATTGAGTTTAGCAATAGAAGATTGTTATATATGAAAATCAATGTAATTCATAATAGTAACAATAAAAAAGAAAATTCATACAATATAAACATTGTGAAATAACAGCTTTGCTAATATATATTATACATGCCTTACAGAAAAATGTAGCAAAGAATGTCTACAAGATAATTTTTATAAAATATGACAAATTTAATGACAGTGACGCTATTGAGGCTGATGTCAAGATGAGGAGATCCAGTATAGTCCCTTCTATGCCACCAGGTTCTGCAGATTAAAGCTAATAGAGCAAGAAAAGATAACATACATTAAAGTTGGGGTAAAAAAATGAACATAAATCTCTTTATTTACAGATGATAGTTGCATGCTCATATCAAATTTAAAATCCACTTGTGATGATCTAGACAGTGTTGGAATTTTGACTGTTGGTGAGTGATTCTTTAGGTAAGTCTGGAAAAATCAGTGGCTTCACAGTAACACCACATACTGTATTCCAACTAATGAGAATGTGTTTCCTCTTCACTTTGGTTACATGATTTTAAGTAAATAGTCATTCTTTTTATTAAAACCAGGAATCAAACTCAGGACATTGCACTTGCCAGGCAAGTCATTATTTTCTCACAAAATAAATTCATCATCATTTTGAAGTCTTCCTTTTTATTCCTAATATTACTATTTTTATTCCTAATAGTACTATTTTTATTCCTAATAATGCTGTTTTATCTGACAGTAATTACATAGACAAATTTTTTATTCACATTTTTTAAAACTTTCTGTGAATTCACTTATTTTTATGTTTATTGATACTCTCTACCTAGTTATCTAATGATCAGAGTCATCATAGGGAATTTGTATCTATACATGACATATCCTGTTTCTCCCCTCCATCTCCTTCCATTCCTTCAGTGCCTCTTCTCATTTACAAAGCTTTGTTTCCATCTTATACTTCTTTTATCATTTTTTCTTTCCTTCCATTCTCCCTGACCACTTCCTAGTTCCTCTTTCTTTTGAACCACTTCTTCCTATTTCACTATACCCATTATATTCTTTCTTTCTTATTTACATTTTTGGTATGTCACACCAAAGAAAAGATGTGATGTTTACACGTAACTCCTGTTTATTTAAGTTAAGAGTATGGTCTCAAGTGGCATCCATTTACCTAGAAATGTCTTCTTTATGGCTATGTAGTATTCCATTGTCTAAAAAATTACATCTTCTTTATCCATTCCTTGATTGTAGGTCATTTGGATTATTTCCAAGATTTAGACATTAACAACTATGCTTCTATAAATATGGATGTGCATATATTGCTGTGATATTCTGTTTTTAATTCTTCCAGGAAGATAACCAATAGGGGAGATTTCTGGGTCAAATAGGACTTTTGATTGTAGTTTTTTGAGGAAACTCCACACAGATTTACATAGTGGTTATACCAGTCTGCACTCCCAAAAATGATGGAGAAGGATTCCTTTTTCCCCATAGCCTTGCCAACATTGGTTATTGGTTGATTTCTTGATAATATCCATTTTTGCTAGAGTGAGATGGGATTTCAGTGTTGTTTTAATTTGCATCTCTTGAATGACCAGTGATGTTGAACATTTTTCATGTATTTATTTTCCATTTGTATTTCTTACTCTGAGAAATGTGTATTCACTTCTGCCCATTTTGGGGTTGGGTCTTCAAATTTGGAGAGTCTGACTTTTTTTCAATTCTTCACGTTCTACATATTAGTTTTTTTTCTAAAGGACAACTCACTAAATTTTTTTCTCAGTCTGTGAGTTTTCTTTTCATTCTATTGATAATTTCTTTTTCTGTACAAAATATTTTTAATAGGATGAGATCCTGGTTGCTGATGCTTTGTAATATTTCTTGTTTGACTGGGATTTTGATCATGAAATCTTTGCCTATGCCTGTGTCTTCAAGCGTTTTACCTATTCTCTCTTCCAGCAGATTTAGCGTTTCTGTTTTAGTATTTAAATATTTGATCCATTGAGATTTTAGTTTAGTGATGGTGGGAGACATGGGTCTAGTTTTAGTCTTTGGCATGAAGAAAGCCACTTTTTCTGACACCATTTGTTAAAGAGGCTATGTCACTTCCAGCAGACATGCTTGGCCCCTTTGTCAAAATAAGGTAGCTGAGTGTGAGTCCTTTTTGCATTTTCTAATCTGTTCCATTGGTCTTCAGGTGTGTTTCTGTAATTTTATGTTTTAGATGTTGCTTGTAATAGCATAGAATTGTGTTTCTTATCCAGTCTGATCACATTTTCCTATAATTAAAGTACATTACCTGTTTATGTGTAATATAATTGCTGATATCATATATATCTGAGTTGAAATCTTTCATTTTTCAGAGCACATTGTATTTACCTTTCTTATTCTATATTATCAATTATTTCTTTTCATTCCTTGTTTTGTCCTAGATTTTCAGTAGGTCATTTTACCTGTACAGTAAATCAGAAATTATATACAATTTCATAATCCCTGAAGATTAGTGTTTAAAATCAATAGTACTTTTACTCGTTTCTAAAATAATTTAAGAGCCTTTCAATGCTTAAATTTCATTTTCAGCCCTGCTTATAATTCACTGAATCTGTGTTTTAGTTTTTTCTATAGTTAAACCTGAAGACATAATTATGGTTGTTTTATACGTTTGACGTTTATTTGGCTAAAACTATATATTGCCAATTTTCTTGGATTTCATTCCTTGCTTCTTTCCTGACCTTCCACATAGAATAGATTTCCTGTTGCCAGTGAACACTAGTTTTTATTTTGCTTCAATATGCTTGCAACAAATTCTCCTAGGCTTTATTTGAATACATATTCACATTACGGGTTTTTTTTTTTTTTTTTTTTTTTTTTTTTTTTTTTTTTTTTTTTTTTTTTTTTTTTTTTTTTTTTTTTGAGTTTCCATTATGTTGTTCCTTCATGAATCACCCTAACTAGTTCTCATTGACTTATCTCCCTGGTAAGGTCCTTGTGCTACTATTTTTTATTTTTTCTACTAAAAAATGTGGTCCAATCTAAGATGAGAGAATTTGGTTGACCATTACAGGCCAAGGTCTCTGTTCTTGTCCCCCAAATCTTTAAAATCTGTCCAAAAGCATTGCTTTCAGCATTCTCCAGAATTAACAATGGACCCTAGAAAAAGAGCACTGTAATTGTCAGGCTCATGTTCCTAAACCCCCTCCTCTCTCAACAGGTGACACCTTCAAATGGACTGTCACATTGCTGATCTCCCCGCTGTCTTCTGTGGGAAGGAAGGAGTGACTGCTAGAAACTAGGCTACCTCTGCCCATAGAAAAATTTCATTACGCTGGAATTTTACAACATCAAAGATAAAGAGAGAATTCTAAACTGCAAAGAAATAGACCATACACAAGCACACACACACTCACATGCACACATAGGCAGATAGACAATATTTTTTTGGCAGCTTCATAGACACATGAATATAATTGTATAAAGTTTTCAGGAAGATAATTGAGTGAAGTTTCAAAGTATTGAAGATACTATAATATTATAATTCACATATTAGGAGATGCCAAAATTAATATCTGACATGGAAGGCCTGAAAAAATTTCTAAATAAGTATTTACCTTAGAGTTTTGGATGAAGTCATTAAGTGAGAAAGAGAAAAGAAATAATGAGAGAGATGTGTGATTTAAAATTCATGTATACGTTGGTAATATTTTTGTAGTTTTAAAAAATAGCTAGATAGGCTGGAGATTGAGCTCAGCAGCATAAGTGTCTGTCTTGCAAGTGCATGGTCATGAGTTCAATTCCTGGTACAAAAAAAAAAATAGCTAGACTAGCTGGGCACAGTGGTACATGCCTGAAATCGTAGCTTCTCACTGTGGGCTTAGGCAGGATGATCGCAAATTTGAGGCCAGTTTCACAATTTGGTAAATCTTGCATAAAAACAAAAGTAAAAAGGGGTGGGATTGTGGATCAGTGGTAGAGTACCCTGGGTTTGATCCTAGTACCAAGAAAAACAACAACAATAACAACAACAACAACAACAATCCCCTGCCCCCCCCAAAAAAAACTAGTCAAAAGAAAAAAGAACTATATTCTTAATAACTCTAGATTAGAATTCACATTGAAAGTAGGCAAGAAATGTGAAAATGCACTAAAATAATTTTATTTTTCTGGAAGTGGCACAGATAGTGATTTAGATGAATTTAAAAGTTCACTAAACAATTTAGTGGTAAAATGGTATAATTAAGTAAGCAAAAAGCATATCTCTAGTTGAAATAGTTACAAACATCCTAAACTTTCTGCTGAAAAAGAGTTAAAATGATCCATTAGATAACAACTGAAATCTCTATATATGCTATTTTAAAGAAACATATGTCAAAAAAATGAACATTAAAAAATTGAACAATAAAGCTATTTCTCAGGAGAACATTAATTAAGAGTATGATTGGAATTAATTAAAGTATATTAAATGCATGTACTAACTCCCAGAATAAACCCCATCATCATGTAACATTAACAAATTTTAACATATTTTTAAAAAATTATGAAAGCAAAAGTCACAGTTTGTTTTATTCACACAACTATTATTTGTGCTATAGAGGAATGCCTATAAAAGAAAATGCTAAATGCTCAGCTAAGGGATTTAAAAAATTAGAGGGCACTGGGGAACTGAGCAACCAGCCAGCCACCCTGGTAAGTGGCTATGCTTTGGCAAGCCATGGCCACCCCAGGGCAAGAAGCAGCAGCGTCTCCTGAGATCTGCGCCATGTTGGAACTTAGGGTGCTGGGAAACCAAGCAACCAGCCTGCCGCTCTGGTAAGTGGCTGTGAGTCTACCAGTGCATGTGCTGAGAATCAAACATCCATCTCTCCCCTATCCCTTATTAGCAAGTGGGAGCCAGAGATCTGAGCATCTCTTAGGAGGTTGACCATATGTAATATAGCAAATAAGGGGTATTTCACTCTACCATCTCTTTGAAGGCAAATATTTTTATCACCATTTTGCTTTGTCCTGATTAATGGTATTGCTCTATTCAATATTCTGTTTTGATAAGTTCTATAATATTCTGTATTTCCTTTGATTTTTCTATACCTGATTGAAAGAACAGCTATTGTGAAGATAACAAGACATACTATGGTACCTATCACTGTTTATCCCAGTAACCTGCTGTTAAGTTCTGTACCAATTTCACTACACTGTCTCAATTGGCTTTATTCCATCCTGTTCTGTTGTATTTTACTACCTTCAAATTAATAAAAATATTTTAAAAAAACATAAAAAACACATTTAACTTGAAAGGAAATTATAGACTAAAAATCAAAGGAGAGAAAACAATTGTTCCATACAACAGGAGGCCAGAAAAAAAGCAAGGGTAACTTGCCCATCAACCACAGAATTGATAAGAAAGATATGGTATTTTCATACCATGGAAAGGTACCCAACTATAAGGTAGAATAATATTGAGGCTCTTGTAGGTCAATGGATGCAACTGGAGATCATGTTCATGGGTGAAACAGTTTGAACTCGTACGAGTAAACCCTAGCATAAAAAACAGAAGGAGTTAGAAGTATCAAAAAAACACAATGTGTATTATAAAAGTGATAGGGGAGGAAACACCTAAGAGGAGAAGGAAGTGACACTATTAATTTCTTACTGTCTTGGCTTAAACTCTTGTATTGTTTTCACAATTTTGTTAGGCTTGGTTTTGTTCTGTCTTGTTTTGTTAGATTTTACTGTCTCTGATGGAATGGGCAGCTATTTTGAACATAAAGAAGTGTATTATGGTATTCATGGTTGCTTTCCTATTATCTTGTTTTGAAGTCCTATAATGTTTTCATTCGTTTGTTTAATGGGTTCTATTCTGTTGTGTTTTGTTTGATTTTATTATGTGTGATAGTATGGACAACTGTTTTGAAGAAAATGAGACATTATAGAAGCCATTGTTCATTTCCTATTATCTGGTGTTGAAGTCCTATAATGCTTTTATTCTTTTGATTGTTTTATACTATTTTGTTATGTTTGATATTGTTGTGTGTGAAGATATGGACAACTATTTCGAGGAAAACAAGAGACATTATGGTAGCCACTGATGATTTGCTGCTGTCTTGTTTTGAAGTTCTGTGTTGCTTGCATTGTTCTAGTCTCATTTGCTTTGTTCTGTTGTATTTTGTTTTATTCTCTTTAAAATAAAAAAGATAAAAAAATGAAAAGACACTAAAATAAAGTAAAAGAAAACATTAAAATAAGTGAAGAAGCATTGTTAAATAAAAATCAATATGAAATATCAACAAGACCATGAACTTATTTATGAAAAGGAAAGAGATAAAATTGATAAACTGACAAGATTGATGAGAAACAAAGAAAAGACAAAAATAAGCAATATGGATGAGAAGAGGATACAATATAGATAGATTAAGCCTATGAACACTGAATATGTGTGTATAAAATGTTGATAACAGACAAAATGTATTAACTAGAAAAATATGCTTTATCAGGAGTAACTAAAAAGCAAAAAATGTTGAACAATCCTACATATATTAAAGAATTTTAAGTCATAATTCACAAAAAAACAAAACAAAACCATAACAAAATACTAAGGGGATTTGTCCATATTTAAGAGTTTTTCAGGAAAATTCTTCCAAAAATTCAATAAAGCTTTCATCAAAATTTTATAGTTAGTGTTACTACCAATAGAAAATATAAATAAACCAGTGTATCCAAGGAATCTGGGGTAATCCAGTTATAAAAACCATAAGGAGACATCAGTTATAAGGCTTAATTCTCTCAAAATTATAACTACAGAAATATTCTAAAGTCAAATTCAGAACTGCATAAAGTAGATAATACTATGGCCAATATGGGTTGGTTTTACATATGTGAGTTGAAGTTTAATGTTAAAAAATTCAAAGTTTTAATTTACTGTGTTGAAAAGCTAAAATAGAATTCATAAAATGTCATTTGAATAGATAATTAATGTCTTTGTAATAATTCAAATTCAACCATAAATCTTCTATTGAACCACGAAGAGAAGAAAAAAATATTGAGACTAATAAAAATACCTATTTAAAATTTTTAATGAAAATTCTAATCATTCCCTTTAAAATCATTAATGAAACACACATGCCTACATCACTAATTTCATTTAGCATTGTATTGGAGTTCCTAGACATCATAATAGGAAAATAAAAATAGGAAGAACAGTTATTGGAAAAGAAGAAACAAAACTATCCATATTTGCAGATTTTTTAGATTTTAAAATGATAAAAATAATAAAAATGATGATACAGAATTTCAAAACAACATAATAGGAGATTACCAATGGTTAATATATTTTGTATTGTTATCTTCAAAGTAGCTGCTCAGATTATAAGATACAGGCATGAAAAATGATCAAACAATGAAAGAACAAACCTTCCTTTCTGATGAACTAACAGAGTAGTAGTATAATTATCTATCTTATATTGCAGATTTTTTAAACACAAAAAATTCAAAAGCTTCTACGATTGATAGTAACCATAAAATGTTTAGCCAGGTTGGGTGACTGAAGAATCCAAATGACAGCTGCATTTTTATTTAGCACCACCAATAATTGGAAAATACACTTTAAAAATAAATGTATTTTATAAATTTATGATTTAATTTCAAATACCTACAATAAAGCAAAAAATTATGTATGTAATACTGCCATGGAGAAATTTTTAAAATGTTATGTAACATTTTAAAAGATATAAATAAATGATGAGCTATTCCTTGTGTATCATTAAATGAAAGAACTAAATACTGACAAAACTTTGAATTTCTCCAAACTATTAGATAGATTTATTTTAATTACAATAAAAGTTCAAATAGAGTTGATAATTCTAAAATACATTTGGAAATGGAATGATCAAGAATATACAAAGCATTTGTGAAAAGGAACAAAGATCCTTGTCTTCAATGCATATTATGAACCCAGACATATTAGGACTGTGTGGCTTTAACTCAAGGAGAGACAAATCGACAAGAGGAATAGAATACAGATCTCAAAGACCCAAATGTGACCTAAATGGTATATGTCAGATCAGCAAAGAAAAGGAGCCAAGAAAAGAGTTATCCATTTGATAAAATATAACATTAGACCTCTAAATTAAACTATATGTCAAAAGAAATTCTAAGTAGAAAATAAATGATTCAAATATAAAAAATAAAAACAAATTTAGTAGCAAACAAACTGAATATTTTTCACATTTGGTGGAAAACATTTTTTGAAAACACTAAATACAAAATAGTTGAAAAATTATATTAAAATGATTAAATTGTCTATATCAAAAGTAATCTTAGAAAATAAAAAAATACAAGTTTTAGACTTGAAAAAGATATTTGCAATTCATACAACTAATAAGAGGTTATAATCAGTAATATGCAGAGCACTTCTAAGAATCAGTAACAGGAACGTAAACATAAACCAACTGAGCAGGTCTCATCATTTTGCAGAAAGCGTCCCTTACACACAGGAGGTATCTTCAACATTATTAGTGTTCAGAAGCATTCAAATGTAAACCACATAGATATTTTCTATTTCATTTCCAATGAAAATGCTGCAAAATTTTTAAAACACTTGGATCCAAAGTATATCTTCTATACTGCTTGTAGGAATGTAATTGTAATTCTACTTTGAAAAAATAGACTTAACTTACTAATATGAAAATTTCTATAATTATGAAATTAGAAGCAGTTATACTCTTAAGTATATAACAATAAAAACTATTTTACATGTGCAAAAGCAAATACGAGAATATCCTTAGCAATCTGTCAACAAACGGAAAATCCAGAAAAGTTCCCATGAATGTTAGACAGATGCTTTGGATTTATGAGGTAGAGTATTTATACACAGATTTAAAAATTAATTTCAACATAAAATAACAATCTACATAGATATTAACAAAATGATACTATATGAAAATTTTCCAAAAGATAACATAAAGCATAATCCTCTTTAAAAACATATACATATAACTTAGAAGGAAAAAGATACAGAAACAGTAAAAATATTGAACATAGAATACAAAAATCAACATTAAAAATCAATAATTTATCTATAGTCCAACAATGAACTAGATGAGAAAAAAATCAGAAAACAATTCCATCACAATCGCTTAAAAAAACAACCTAGAAATTAATCTGACCAAGAAGGTGAAAGACCTCTACAATGAAATACACTGAACACTGTACAGAAGAAATTGAGGACATTAGAATATGGAAAGACCTCCCTTGTTCATGTAACAACAGAACTGATATTATCAAATTGAACATATTACCAAAGCAATTCACAGATTCAATGCAATTCTCACTAAAATTTCCATGACATTCTTTACAGAACTGAAAAAGAAAATCCTAAAATTCATATGAAACCAGAAAAGACTCAGAATAAAACATGCAATCCTATGCAAAAAGAGCAAGATTGGAGGCACAAGAGTAGTTGATTTCAGATTATACTATAGAGTTATAGTAACAAAAAATACATGCTCCAGACACAAAAATAGACACTGTATGCCAGTGAAACAGAATGAAAGATACAGAAACAAATCCACACAACTATAACCACCTGATTCTTCACAAAGGAGCCAAAAGGCATTAGCACAAACACAGTCTCCTTAACAAATGGTGTTGAGATATGTACATGTAGAAACTTGAAATTATATTTCCGTTTTCACCCTGTACAAAACTCAATTCAAAAAGGATCAATGATTTATATGTAAGACAAAACTCTGCAACTGCTAGAAAAACACCTAGAGGAAACACATGAAGCTATAGGCGCAGCAAATGCCTCCTGAATAAGACTCTAATAGTGCAGGAAACGATGGCAAAAATCAACAGATGATACGACATGAAATTAAAAGTATCCCTGCACGTCAAGAGAAACAACTTGCAGGTAAATATCCATCCTACAGAATGGGGAAAAATACTTACAGCTACTCTTCTGACAGAGAATTAACATCTCTGATGTATAAAGAAATCAAAAGACTTATCAAATAGCTCTGTCAATAAATGGGCAGATGAGAATACATTTCTCAGAAGAAATATAAATATTTAATAAAGATATAAAAAAATGTTCAGCATCACTAGATATCAGAGAAATGCAAGGCAGACTGTTGAGATTCCATCACACCCAAATATGAGTAGCTATCATTATTTAACAATACAAAAACAATAAATATTTGTGAAGATGCAGGGATAAAGAACCCTTCTGTACTGAGGGTGGGAACATAAATTAGCAAAACTACTGGCAGTCAGTATGGTGCTTCCTCAGAAAACTGAAAATAGAGCAAACATTTGAACCAGCTATTCC